>JAZHYW010054638.1:0-14982 GCA_037355805.1 Ixodes ricinus
TTCATCTTGTCAGAGAATTTTTTAAATATAATATCCCAACCAGTTTGTTACTCTGGAGTTTGTTTACCTGTGTGTTACAATACGTTCATATACCTGAGTATATTATATGAGCAAATAAATATAACTACAAAAGAAAAGAAAAAATGAACGGAAAACCAGCCGGCTCGATGGATTGAAGTAACAGATGATGAATGAGCTCAACGTAAATTTAACCATAATTGCGTTGGTAATTCGTAACTTGCAAATTAAAAAAAAAGGAAAAGAGAAAATGTGGGGTGAAATTTTTTTTAACATATATGATGCCGACACAGTACTGCAGTGATGCCGTTATGGCACGGGTGTGATAACATCACGACTATTTCGAGTCTTCTAGAATTATTAAACAAACCAGTACAGTTGCAAATTGCATCGCCCACACTGAACATGCATAATGCAGGGATTATTTTTTACCGAATAGGCTCTGGTTGCATCACTCGCGCAATATTAAACAAAAAAGCAACAGTAAGTTTCAGAAGTGGCCTAAACATTTTGGAAGGTAGGAGCTGCGCTACGTTTCAAAGATTTCGTTCTTTGACTCTTCATACAGCCCTCAAGCACGAGCGGTCGGCTGAAGCTGCGGATATATGTGCACCGTGTTGCACTAGAAAACACATTGAAGACTGTAATAATAATTGTGCTAGTAAAGGGTGGCTAGGCTGGCCCGGCCTAAGAGCCGCAAACAAAATCACGAAACTTCCAAGAACCGCAAAAAAAGGGACGGGGTAATTGTTTTTTTTAGAGGAATAAATGAGTTTTGGATTACTTTCGGTCTACCAGAGTCAAAAACAGTTCTCACTGTACGTAAGGTAGCAGTAGCACTAGACTACCAAACAAACCGCAACCTGTCTTTCTATTTAAAAGCATTCCATTTTTCTTTTTGGGGAAGTGCTCGTGTGACCGGGAGGAAGCGGGGGGGGGGGCAGCCACCCCTGTAACTAGTATATCTCCAGTAGGCAGACATCGACAGCTTGGAGCACGAAAAGTGCAATCTAAAAGCCGCCATAACGCCGCTAATACATCGCACAAAAAAAAAAAAAAACAAACAGTCGGCGGTTTTCTGGTACGAACTGCGCATGCGCTATCGTGAAGACTCGCACATGCGCAGTTCGTACCGGAGGGCCCATCGTACCGTTTCAGATGTGCAAAAATGGTTCCCTAAAACTTCCTATTATGTCTGCAGGGAACGCAGTGTCTTTTGTATAACGTATAAGGCTTGGCTATGGGCACCTAATCCATTAACCTAGCGAGTTATCGATTGATGCTTTAATCGCGATTAACATCCTTTCGACCGGTTAATCAGTTAAAATTTTGACTAACAAAAAAAAAAGTAAAAATTCAACGTTTTCACCACGCAGACGTGGGACGAGTACACCTGTATGAAGGTACAATTTAGGAGAAATATTGACCTAAAGTAAACCGTATATGTAGGGTGAATTTGTAGCTCCAAGCAAGTGGAGAACGTTGTATACGTGTCCTGGCCACTCAACGTCGTGCGAGTGTCCGTTTAGCGCGGCAGAGACTATTGTGAACAATCAAAGGAGTTCGCTGTTGCCGGAGAATATCAACGAACCTTTTGCTTCTTCCGCGGCTGAAGGAATGATTTGTGAGTGTGGGGCTGTGTTCCAAATCTAACCCAAATGGATCCGAGTTACTCCGGCGGATCGTATCACGTGACAGCACAGATTGAAAAACGCTGGACGCGGGTAGGTTTTAGAACGCCAAGGGTACAAAACCCTTACCCTGAGTAAGATCGAGTAAATTTTGGAACACGCCCTGGGTGTCTCTTCTTTTTTTTTTTTTTACTGTTCTTAGTTACATTTTTAATTACACTTTAAGGTGGATTTAAAATACGGAATTGAACATTGCGCCGCTTATCACATATTCAACAAAGGCAAAAGAAAGAAAAAAAGGTGGTTTTGACTTTTTAGAAATATTATGCAAGAGGTTGATCTAAACAGACTAGCAGATTAAAGGGTGGCGATTTATCGGGTTCAAATTTTAATCGACGCCCGGCCCTGCAGTGTGACCATGGCTTTAAGGACCCATGGAAGAAACGCACAAAAACAAAGGCAATGTAGGAAGTCCTAAAGTACTTATCTCCTTACGAATTCGTAGAATTGCAGGAAACTATCTGCCCCTCTCAGAGCGAGACGTGAAACGATTCAATTGCTGTTCTTAATCCGGCGTCTTCCGTATCACGAAGTAAAGGGAAACTCCGTCTGGATCGATTCTCGTTAATCGCGGCCAGGTTGGGATTCTTCGTTGCTATCATCCGCTCTCACGGCCGGCCGGTAATGCAGTAAAACTTTCAAATCTGGACCGGCGTCTGGGTCAGCGAACTTCTGTGTCGCAGTATTAGCCCCCGATTAAGAGCGCGGTTAGTATGCCCGCATGCTAGTTCGATACGTATCGGTAGTATTCTGCGCAGATGAATCGTTGTAACTAGCTGATCAGTTTAAACTAATGGAGCACGGGTCGTTTTTGTCACTGTTACATTTCCTAGATTATTCCGAAGGAATGAAAACGTTACTGAAGGCCTATACATCAAAGTTTTAAACTGTTTTTGTCTTTAATGCAACTAACTACTTATTGTTTGTTTCAATGTACCTGAAATGTGATTAAGACGCATTGAAAGTAGGGAAAGGAACATAAAGTTGAAATTATCTTAGAAAAAAGGGTGTATAACTTTAAAGCACCTTAACTATTACTTTATAGGTACAGGAGCGACCGGCAGCTACGACCTTATTGCCCAACAGAAAATGCGGTGCTTTGGAATTTTTTTTTTCGTACAATAGGCTGGAAACAATTCTTTCCGCGCTATCAAGACCCTTGAAACAATCTCGTTCAAGTAATCAAAGTGGGACAATTTAGGTGCTTTGCAAGATTTAGAGTAATATAAAAAGTTAGCTCTTCTTACAAAATAACTAAACTGAAAGTAAAGTTTTTACTGTCATCTCTAGCAAAATAAAATTTTACTCTAGATTGTGGACTCGGGCTGCAGTACTTGGGCCAGGGTGATCATGTCTTTCAATAAGCAAAAAAGAGATCAGAACACTGTCCATCCCACGATCGATTGTCTTTATCTTTTCTGATTGTTTTCATATTTTCGCAGTTAACATTTTCCATGTTTTCGCTGTAGGACCACGACAATTGACACCGAGATGTACGTATAATAGACTCGTTTCAAAAGTCCATCGAGCAACATTGTTCGGTCACCATTTGCTTGATCACGAAGCTCGTGATTGGCTCCGGGTCCTCACCGAGCGGTGACGTCAGCGATCGTTATCAACAGGAGTTGAGCCGAGTTGACACCGAACGCTGACGTCGCTCTTGTGTCCAATACATGCTCAGAGCATGTGAGCAAACAATGGCGGACGGTCGTCGGCGCGGACTTTTTGAAAAGGGTATATTGTGTTTCAGAACAACATTTATGCAATGAATACTGCCAGTCAAACCAGTATATGGAAACCGCTATGAGGCTTTGTGCAGACAGGGCGGAAAATAAAAATCACTATGATTTAAATCAAGATTAAAATGATAATTTAAATCGGGATATAAAAAAAAACAACAATATATTCCTAAAGAGCGTGTTGGTGAGATGTACTAGAAAAACAGAAAGTATAAAACATAGAGAGGACGAAACACAGACGAGTACATTCTTTCATGTACTCGTCTGTGTTTCGTCCTCTCTATGTTTTATACTTTCTGTTTCTAGTAAAAAACAATTTTACTATAATCATTTAAATCAAACCTTTCGCGCAGAAGAATCCCGAAAATACTTGTTATTTATCGTTTGACTATCATTGAATGCTTTCTATGAGTATTTGTGTAGTATTTAAACCAAAGAATAATTTAAATTGTACGTATTTCAAAGAATCAAGGCTGAGCACGAGCAATAGAAGTGCTCCTCGGAGCAGATCGGAGCGTTGAGCTTGGCTTCTACCTTCCACTTCGTCAGCAACGTGACATCCTTTTGTAACAAAATCCAAACTGAAAAGAAGGAAACGAAAACTAGAAGATGAATGCCCTATCGTAATTAAGTCAGAACGCAAAGATATTTAATTAAAAAAAAATAAGTTACATTTCTTTTAGTACGGCGGAAATTACATCAATAAAAAAATGTTTATTAACTGAACTTCTACATTTGCACGAATTCTTTTTCCGCATTGGTATCTGGAATTGAACGAGTTGATCAATTAATCTGCCTTGCTGAGAAATACATCTAGTGGTAAAGAATTTATATTTTTCATCTAATGTTATTAAAAACAAATTAATCTGATTTAAACCGAGCAAACCTGATTGACTTTAATATATATTTTTTTATAAATATATCTTTTACCTTGTTGCCAGATAAACGCAACTGATCATATTCTGACCCCGAGTTTCAGCAGAAGACAAAAGTAACACAATTACGCGGAGCTGCAAGTTCGTCTGCGTTGCGATGATGTCAGAACGACGAGCTTTTATTGGCTGATTGTAAGGAAAAATAGTGGGTAGACCGTGAGGCATCTAGCATTGAGGTCTCACCAACCATCCTTTAAATCAAAGCCAATCAGAACTCGGCATCGTTCTGACGATCACAGCAACACCTCCGCTAGAAGCAGACGACTTGCTCTCTGCATAGTCACTGACTAACTCAAGAAACGCAGGGCGTGGCTTATTATGTTAATGAGTCCTAATTGATTCGTCATTGGTTGTTCGGCGTTCTTATCGGCTAATGCGGCACTCTGATTGGCTGTGGAGCGATAATGAGATGATCGGGACCCGCCACGCAATGCCTTTCTTGAACCGTACGTGACTATAGTATGCATACCATCGTTACGTGTAGTCGCCCACTCAATTTCTCTATTGTTCGGTAAATGAGGAACAGAGATTGGCGTACAGGAGTTGCAGAAAAAAGGGATCTGCGTTTTTCGGTCCGCGGGTAAATCAACTAGACATCGCAGGAAAGCTCAAACTTCGTGAGACTGTGACGCTAGGGGTTGGGACAGAACGCGAGAGTTTGAGAACATGACGTTACCTGGATCAAAAAATGATCAATCAAGAAAAACAAAATTTTTCTAGCAGCCGACGTCAACCTTAGCCTAATGTCGTCAAAACAAGAAACGACGTTGTGGGCCCTTGTAGCATCTTTTTCGGTGAGAAAAAAAAAAAAAAAGCTCGTCAGCAAGAAAGAAAAATATTGCCGAGAACATTTTTTTACTGAAATAGAATGCTACAGTCGCACACAGTGTCATTTCTTGTTTTGACAATATTAGGGTTAGGTGGACGTCGGCTCATAAGAAATTTTGTTTTGTCAATTATATTGCGATTCAGGTAACATCATGTTCTTAAGCTTTCGCGTTCTATCCAACAGCTAGCGTAACGTTCTCACGAAGTTTTGAGCCTTTCTGCGATGCATAGTTCATTTAACCAAGCCGTAAAGCACGGTTCTCTTTTCTCGGGAACACCTTATATATATGGGTGACCGAAGTCACCAGGCTCGGTCTAAAATGGACCGTAAAAATCGACGCCTGCACGTAGCAATCTAAACTTTTCGACAAAGATGTATTTCACACTTCTGTTTTTTCTTGTAAAATTAGAAAGCGTAGCTCCCTTTCTGTGAATGATTGAGCCAAAAAACTTGCCAGGCTCAACCGCGGGGGCGACGCAGACGACCAAGTCGGTAAGCGGGGCGCGTTTGACGATCGTATTGATAGATGGCGCTACCTCATTCTCGAGACTGCTCGCGATCACCGAGGTTTAATAAAACGAGCATAATCTTTTTGTAATGTACCTCTTGTTAGAAAATAAATTGGAACAATGAAAGCGAAACTTAAACTAAATAGAAAACGTTTGCATAACGACGGCGCTTTTGCTGCCAACGGATTTCGTCTGCGTTTCGTCAGCTTTCTTTCACTGGTCGGCTACACCCAACGTTATTAGATTATCGGCAGTTTGATACTTTAGACCCATGTTGTGGATAAAAAAAACATGTCGCAAACTCCGGTCTAAAAACATGCTTTTCGTGCAAGGCTCGTCAAATTATGAGGCGCTGGAGAAATGCAGCATTCTGCGTTAAGTCCTTATTTCGAACTCTTTTTGTTCGCCTTCCGCCCATTGAAAAGCATGCGGGAAGGGCCTTAGAACGCACCTGGTATCGCTGCGCCGCAGCGTTCTTCCGCAACATGAAGTTCGTCTGCGTTCCTCGCCGTCACCATGGCAACGAACGCCGAATGAATGGAAGCACGCACGCTACCGCCGCGTGAAGCCAGCAACAGCTGACGCCATTTTACGAACGCCGTCTGCTAGCCAAAGCCGAACGCGGTATGTCAGATCAACCGCCTCCGCCGCCGCGCCGCAAGCAAAGACGACGAAGCTGAGACACGCCGACGGCGATCGAGCAAGCAACAACACCGCGGGACGACTGCAACGTCGGCATTTATTGGGATCAAAGGCTGCTTTCGCCGCTGCGCCGCTAGCAAAGACGACGAAGCTGAGGCACGCCGACGGCGAATAGGCGAGCAACAGCACCGCGAGACGACTACAACGGCGGCATTTATTGGGATCAAAGGCGCGAAATAAGCAAGAACAATTTTTATTTGAATCATAACACGCGATATCCAAGTTGGGGACCGCATACCTTTGCTGGGTCTTTCCTGTGAACTTTTTACAGAGACACGGGGTGCCGCGTACAGAACACAGCTCCGTTTGCAAAATATGGGGGCCCTGAAAAGGGCCGTTTAGACCGCTACCAGAACCTATAACTGACGTAACGAGCACTTGACGAGCGGTTGGCGCATAAGTCGTCTTTATGCACGCAGGCGGGCGACGGGCTCAGCGCAGCGGATCACTCGAAGTCACCGGGGCCGTCAGAATCCTCGTCCTCCGCACTATAGGGAAGGTCCCTGTCTGCGTCGGGGCTGTAGATTTTGGCGGCCGCGGCGACGAACGACTGGAATCTATCAGTGTTTCCGCGCGCCTTCTCTCTCCTCCAAAACATGAACTTTGCAAGGTGACCAGTGAAATGGTGGCTCTCGCGCCGTCCAGATGGAAGAGAGTTTTTGACGTGGGCCCAGGTGCCCTCCACCGTATTGGTGTGCGCACCAGTGTTCGGGTCGACAAAGTGCAGCTTGTGGTTAACGGTGAGGTGCGTGAAGCGAGCGTCATCTGCAAGCTTGCGATAGCCAGCCCAACAATCAGTGATTATTCTTGTTCCAGGGCGGACCCACTTGGCTATTAGCCCTAGCAGGGTTTTAGCGTCACGGGTCTCCACGGGAACAAGAAAGCAGCACCCGCTGCCACGCTCCACACCGCCGAAAACCCACTGGCCAGGCCTTAAATACCCGCGATGGTACTTTCGCCGCCCGAACATACTCTCGTCTAGTTCTACTGTCACGCCTTCGCCGCCAATCATCTCTGAATGCGTAAAGACGGCATTTACCACAACCTCCCGACAAAGGCTCGTCCAATCAGTTATTGTCTTACTTGCGACATCAGTCTCCCGCTGAATGACGGCGCACGGTAGGTTCTGGCACCAGAGGTAGATGATTTTCATGAGTTGGGGAAGCGTCAGGTGCGATCCCTCGAAAAAGGAACCGCTTCGTACCGAGACCTCGCCCCGGCACTGAACCTTGACCGGCTTCCTCTTGGGCACCTCACGAGTCATCCACACGGCGCATCTCCACGAATAGCCGTCCGCAGATCTAGCGCGGGCTTGCAGCGTCATCGCAGCTTCGCACTCTGGGCACGCACGAGAACCCAGGAGCAGGCCCATGCCCTGAAGCAAATTAATTGCTTCAAGAGGGTCCTTCATGGCGTCATGAAGACGGCACAAGTTGAACGCCATGGCACTGCGATGCTCGCCTCTGGAAGAATAAAGCGCCGAGTGGGAACTGCGCGCTTCTTTGCATTTATTATTTTTATTTCATCCGCCATTTTATACCTCGTGACACAATTCTAACGAACTCATTGGTTGATCGGTCGGACCACACCATCGCGTGACAAAACAAACGCCAATCGTGTGACCAGAACGGTTGCCACGGTCGGCATCGTTAGAAGAGAACAGTCGAACCCAACAACAAAATAAAGTAACAAAGTGAATAAAGAAAACAAAAATAAGAAGGGAGCCGTTGGAGTTTCGGCAACTCGGACGGCGTCTTCTTTGATGAGAGGAGAAGCGGCCGTGCTGCTCTGGCCGCACTGGCTGCTCAAAATCTCCTTTTTTTCTTCTTCTTTTTTTAACTTTACAGGGTGCCACGATCTTTATTTGAAGCTGATTTGTTAAATTAATAACAAACAACGCGTCGGAACGGAGGAGGTAGGGAGTCTTGGCGTCAGAATTCGACGTGGTAGAAAAGAAAAGAAAATAACGAATGCACAAAACATACCGTATGCCAAGACCGTTATACTCCGCACTCGGTGAGGACTCATGACGCCGCCGACGACCGTTAGGCTATTTATTTTGTTTCCTTAGATTTTTTATCGTGACGACTACTCCACTGTGCCTCGAAGTCTCCAGCGGAGATCCGGCAGTTTTTAATAATAATTATTATTGTCGTTTGAAGGGCATTCTTTCTATGCTGCTTCGTTCCTGACGCCATAAAAATATGGGGCGAGAATACTTAGCACCACGTATAAGAAAATAAAAAAGTTTAGTTCATGATCGGATTGGTTTGTGGATACATTAAGTCCAATAAAATTAGTCCAATAATTCATTAGTACGATTATTTAGCTCCATTATTAGCATCTTTTGTGTGCATGCGTGAAATACAGCACCCAACGAGAAGACACGAGAAGAACGCTGCAACTGCTTGACCATAAACCACTTTTGAGAAAATGCGCCGCAAGACAGGGACGGAGTAAGGGAGACAACAAGTAGACTATTTAATGTCACCAAAACTTCCTGGGCGGAGAACACTTGGCGGTATCAGTGTATCGTTTTGAAAGCGCTAAAAAAACACGTCGGGGACACTGGACTTATGGACCAACTTTGAGTGCGTGCGCGTGTGATGTGTGTATATGCCATTCTTTCTTTTTAGATTGTTGGCGCGAAACATCCACACGGACTAGGGCCTGAGTAATGCAGAGTTGTTACTCAGGCCCTAGTCAGTGTGGAGTTTTCGCGCCTATAATCTAAACAGAAAGAATATTTTTATGGCGTCAGGAACGAAGCAGCATAGAAAGAATGCCCTTCAAACGACAATAATAATTATTATTAAAAACTGCCGGATCTCCGCTGGAGACTTCGAGGCACAGTGGAGTAGTCGTCACGATAAAAAATCTAAGGAAACAAAATAAATAGCCTAACGGTCGTCGGCGGCGTCATGAGTCCTCACCGAGTGCGGAGTATAACGGTCTTGGCATACGGTATGTTTTGTGCATTCGTTATTTTCTTTTCTTTTCTACCACGTCGAATTCTGACGCCAAGACTCCCTACCTCCTCCCGTTCCGACGCATTGTTTGTTATTAATTTAACAAATCAGCTTCAAATCAGTTACCATAGGCAGCCGCCCGGCGTCGCTCGACGCGCGCCGGGCGGCTACTTGGTAACTGCAGCGTACGTTTCGATGCACGGCGTCTAGATGGCGTTTCAGCTCTGCTCTGCACTCTTAATCTGGGGCCGGGAAACGTCACGGCCATAGCCGTGACGTTCAACGTTTTCAGGACTTAGCCGCGAACTGATCCGGCCCCGTCAAAGTTGCCGTGTACAACGTCACGGCTGCTGTTCGCCCCTTCCCTCTTTGATGGTGCGAATGGCTATATAGGTGGTCTCCGTACACTCTAAAGAAAGTCTGTGGGTCTACTTCCCGCACAACACTCGGAGAGCCAATCACCGCAGCTTACGGAGGCAGCTCAGCGAATGACAATGCCGAAACATATGTTTAGACCAAAAAACGCAGTCTGAGTTGTGACATTAAGCAATGCAAAACGTCACGCTTGCATTGCTTAATGTCACAACTCAGACTGCGTTTTTTGGTCTGAACATATGTTTCGGCATTGTCATTCGCTGAGCTGCCTCCGTAGCTGCGGTGATGATTCTGCGAGAAGAGCGTGAAAGCAGACGCACGGGCTTTTTTAGAGTGTAGGCGGCCCTGTGATTTTTGGCGGCCCGTTTGTGCAGGGCCGGCAAAAACGGGCCGGCTATGCGCATAATAGCGGAAGAAAGACTCTGCTTTCCGCTAGATGGCGGCAGTTGCGGCCACCCAGCGTGCCCCACGGGCGCAGCCAGCGCATTTCTCTTCTCGTTGTGCATGGGCGACGAATTTTGAAGGTACGAAGTACGAATCTAATTAGAAGCATCTGCGGGTGACGTTTTTTTTATCATGGTGATGGAAGCCTATGTTAGAGTGTGCGCCGAAGCCGCGGGACAGTGAGTTAAGTTCTTCAGGATGCTCACGCCGAAGGATATCAAAGGCGGGCGGTGTAACCATGACGGAACATGTGAATTCGATGGCTGCACACAGCCCGCTGATCTGGCGGCACGACCAGCACGATCACCACTTCTGGGCCAACTTGGCTGGTGCTATTACTGCGGGCACAGTCCTCTTCAACACAACCGACTGGGTAATTATATATCTCACTGGTTAATAACGGAATAGAGTCAAGTGTTGAAAGAGTTCCTAACTAGTAACTTTTGTTCTCGTTAACAGAGGACTTCTTGGACCCTCTACTGGATGATACAGGTATCTATACGCCATATTTCTGTATTCTAAGAAGCACGTTTGAAATCACATCTTTTCATATTATTTCGGATACCGGCTGGCGTCGCCGGTGGAAAGCGGAAAACAGGTTTACTTCATTTCACCTTGGCATGGACTTACCACAACGGCTACGTGCGCGGACTCTTCGCGTCTGACGCCGGCTCGGATGCGCACAAGCACTCGTGGAGGGTGACAATTTTTAAAGTTCTCGGGTCACAGTCGCAGCCATTACGGTTTGCCTGTGGTAAGCTGAGGCAGATAAAGCTAGCCGGTTATGCCTCAACGGTGGCCACCAGCATTTTCCAGCGACAAGGTGTAGATTGTTTATAGGGGGTGCTTTTTTCTTGCCGAAGTGTCCGCCGATAGAGCACGGCGTAAACGGCGCACTGATCAGCTTGCCGTCCGAGGTATATAGTCGTGCGTCTCGGCCGGCGTCGACGATCGCGTTGAGCAAAGGAGGACGGCCACACAAGGAACATTTCTACTAAAATTGATGATGAATGTAACATCTGCACATACACTAAGTTTGTCCTTGTGCGTGCACCCTTCTTCGATCACGCGACCGTTGACGTCGGCCCAAACGTTCTTTCTGTGTGAATGAGCCTTCAGGGAGACTCGCGTCCCTGCGCTAGACGTCCAAGCGTGACATGTGAGGACAGTCTCCGCCCACCGCGTCGCAGCCTACGACGTACCGCTGTCCGCAGTGAAGGGGTGCCACACTGATTGCTTTAAAGCATGTTAAGCTTTAATCGGTACGCGCTCGGAAGCGAGAAAGACAGGCAGGTGTTCTACGCACGCCCGAGCAAAGAGAATATTCCCGGGTGTCTGAGTCTCGGATGGCTTCGTTCCAGCTGCCGCTGTCCACCATCTTACGCAGAAATCTTACCAATTTTTTATAAGTTTGTGCTCCATGATGTAACGAAGTATACATTCTAGATCTTATTTCCGTCACAAAGTTGAAGTCGAATTTGAATTATTTATAAAAAAAGAGAAAAATTTGTGGTGGTGCAACTGCGCGAACCGCAAGTTGCACACGTTTTTGTCCTCGTGTTATTAGAAATTGAAACGTCTGAGGCGGAAAGTAACCTTTTCCAACTTATCGGAGTAGCATGCCTGACTGCTTTCTATTTCCCTACATCTTAAGTGGTGCAGTATAACTTTTGGTGACACTCTAAGAATAAGCTTTTATTGGGCTAACTGAATTTAGAAAATGTATTGTGTTAAACAATATTTTTGAAAAAAGTCGAACTATCTGTTTTACAATATTTGACGCAGTTTAGCAAGGTATTTACGCTGACTTGACCATAGTTTTAAATTTAGTAATTACAAAAAGTTAATTATTCAAAATCTTTGACACCATAATTATCCAAACGTCAAATTTTATGAATTTTCATATTAAACAAAAATAGCTGTTTATGTGCGACGTGTTTTGAGCAAACGATTAAGTCGGTGTTTCATTACGCAGCCTGTATGATATAACCATCAACCTGTATATCCTGGCAAGTGGACAGCCTCAGCTCCCCTTCCTGGTGGCGTCGAAATTTACTGGTTTGTTCCCACTTTGGAAACTGCCACTAAAGCTCTACTCATATGACGTAAGACTCTCTTTTAATGTCCAGTAACTAAACAAAAGCATGGCCGCCGAGAGAGAAATGCGGTTATCTAATTGGCGAGTTTGTTTTCGCTTATTTTGTTTTCCGCACAGCTCACGAATAAATGTTTCGTTAGCGGCCATGTTTGTCGCCGATGACTCAACATCTGTATAGCCTCTAACAACCAGCAAGCTACTTTCCAAGAAAAAACCAGCTGCTTGCTAGATTTTAAAACGTAATTAAGATACAAGACATGTTCTTTCTCCCTTATTGTCTTATAATAAAATGCTAAAAATTCTTAATCGCAGCGGCATCATGCCTTGATGACAGAGGCAACTGGCCTTCGGACGTGCCGCGGACACCCGTCTTGTGGCACGAAGCTCCGGCAGACTGCAACACACTTGGCTCGGAGAGCGCACCTGCAAGTGCGGCGGGTCCCAGTCCACCAAGTATGTCAACTGAAAGCTAACGGCCATGCTTCCACCAAAGTTTCAGCAAGTGACAAGGTTTCATATACTTTTCTATTTTATTGTTTGAATGTGGTATTCTTTACAGCAAAGCACCACCATTATCTTCAGATCTGCATCTAATTTAAACAAATAAATGGATTGTATACCTGCGGACCACTATTCTTTCAAATGTTTAGAACCATCGGCCTTGCCCTTGAAACAATTCCTGTGTATTTACTTTTCCCTAAAGCACTCGGGGAGTGAATCGCTAAAGTATACAAATTGAGCTGGGTAATGACTTTCCGATATATTTTACGACTCAAAAATAAAGTTGCGACGTGACTATGTGCATGACGTTTTACAAGAAGACGTCAGGTTCAGTGCCACGTCGCAGCTTCATTTTTACGGTGAAATTTTCCTGTACTTTCTCATTTGTCTGGCTTTCTTCGTGCATCACAGTCCTGGACCCTTCGAGATACTCTGTGGGGGAGTGGACGACAGGACATTTTTAGAGTCAGCAGAAAACGGGCCACATAGAAAACAGGCCAGGTAAGAAACGGGCCACCTAGTACACAGGCCAGCTAGAAAACGGGCCAGCTAAGAAAACGGACCGGCAAGATCCAACTTGTCACGGCAAATTTTGGGGCCACCTAAAAAGGGGCGGCAAACGGGCTGGCAATTTTAGGTGGCCCCAAAATTTGCCGTGACAAGTTGGATCTCATTTGTGACGGCTATTCGCGACTCCAGCGAACTATAGGGGCGCGCTGGTCAGGCAAAATGGCGGACGAGAGGAGGTCGTTTTCGTCGTTCAACACGTGGACCACCATAAATGTCTTGCACTGCAGCGTAAAATCGGTGTTATATATGAAAGCAAAGCGATTTTTCGAAGGTAGAAACCTTCTTCTAGTCAGTGCGTAGGAATGACACGGCGGAAGCATGAAAATAATTGCTGAAAACGATGTTGGTTTCTATGCTGCCTATACGAGAACCAAGCAGCGATAGCAGACGACAGAGTCGAAACGACCTCCTCTCTGAGCTTCTCGGCGTCGCCGCTACGCGGCGTCGATTTCGCTGGAGTCGCGAATAGGTGGCTCCCTAGGTGGCCCCAGATTAAGAGTGTATGCAGCGCGTTGGCAGCTCTATGAAACGCACAGTTATGAAACGAAAGTGTAGATGGCGCTTCGAACGACGGTAGGCGGATTGAAGTGGAGTTAAGGGGGGGGGGTACCCTCTTCCGCGGGAGTTCCAACAACTGAGGTAATTCTAACAACGTTGGCTACACCTTCCGACGCTGCTCCCGACAGCATCCATCAATACCGCGCCGAACGCGCCCCGCAACTCGAATTGGTCATCTGCGTCGTCCACCTGCCGTTGACCCAGGTAAGCTTGGCCCTATTTTTTACAGAAAGAGAGCTACGCTTTCTACCTTTACAGGAAAAATCGACGTGTGAAATACACATTTGATGACAAGTTTAGAGTTTTACGTCGGTGTCGATTTTACGGTTCATTTTGACCGAGCCTGGTGACTTGGGTCACCATATAGTTAGGGTGTCCCAAGTCACCAGGCTCGATCTAACATGGACTGTAAAAATCGACGCTCTGCACGTAGCTATCTAAACTTTTCATCAAAGGTGTATTTCACAAGGTCAGTTTTTCTCTTGTAAAATTAAAAAGCGCAGCTTCCTTTCTGTAAAAAATAGGGTCAAGAAACTTGCCTGGGTCAACAAGGCGGGCTGCGACGCAGACGGTGAAGTCGACTGGCGGGGCGGCGGGCGCCAGTCGAATTCGTCGTCTGCGTCGTTGTCGTCTACCTTCTTATCGAGACTGTTCGCAACCACCGTGGTTTATTAAAATGAACATAATCTTTCTTTAAAGTACCTTTTGGTTTAAAAATTAATGCGGACAATAAAAGCAAAACTTAAAGTTAACAAAAAAGACGCATTTGCATAACGACGGCGTTTTTGCTGCCAACGGATTTCGTCTGCGTGTCGTCTGTTTTCTTTCACTCGGCGGCTACACCTTCCGGACGCTGCTCGCGACGCCATCTATCAATACGCACGCCAAACGCGCCCCGCAACTCCGACTCGGTCGTCTGCGTTGCCGTCCTCCGTTGACCAGGGCAAGTTTCTGGGCCCTCATTGTTTACAGAAAGGGAGCTACGCTTTGTAATTTTACAAGAAAACCCGATCTGTAAAATACACCTTTATTGAAAAGTTTAGG
>JAZHYW010054639.1:0-66351 GCA_037355805.1 Ixodes ricinus
TTCTTCCTCTGTCCTCGTCTCAAAGCAGAATCATGTTTTCTCACATACAAAAATAATCTGCAATCAACTCCTGCTTTCTTTTTCTGGAAAGTAATCAGTTCCTGTTCCACTGCTTGAATGTAACGGAACATGTCTTCTTCGGCCTCTTCAAAGTCGAAGGAGAGGCGTGCAATACTAAAAAACATTAAAACCTAGGGAAACAAATTTTTTTCTACCTGGTTAGGGCAGGCATGTTTCAAAAATAATGTTTTCAGAAAAAAAACAGAAAAACATCTGTTTTGCCCAACATTTATGTTACAATACAAATTCTTTGATTTGCGGGCAAAACCGAAACTGTACTTCTGTGGGATGATGATGATAGCGTTTGTACCCAACTAGTGTGTGCTCCGAGGCAATACTGGATGGATGGATGGATGATAACGGCTGTACCCTTTGTAACAGGTGATAGCTTGCGCCACCCAGCCTAAAGCAATAACAAAAATTTACCACATCTCCACGTGGTGAATGATGTTGATTGGGGCGAAGCTCTGGTGGTGCTTGTCTGCGTAGACGCTGAGCCGCAGCATGCGGAGCCTTTCGTTCGTTTTCATCCATGTCAGAAAGAGAATGTGTGGTATGGAACATGGTTATATACGCATTTGAGCATTTGACCGCAGCGCCCTCTCGTCTATAAACGTTCAGCCAATGCATGCAAAGTTTAACGCGATTATATACGCATCTGACCGCAGCGCCCTCTCCTGTATAGACGTTGAGCGGCTACATGCAACGCTTCATCCATGACATCCCCAGCTCTTGAGTTACTACCACATCTCAGAGCTCCTCCTACTCGTCCCGCAGTCGTGGCCGAGTGGTTAAGGCGATGGATTAGAAATCCATTGGGGTCTCCCCGCACAGGTTCAAATCCTGTCGACTGCGCAAACAGATTTTTTTTTTCCATCATTTTTTTAAAATTTTTTTCTCTACACGAGCACGTGAGCTTACGAGCAGGAGCACGAGCACCGGACGCCGGTGCTATGGACCTACGGACATGGCTAGCCCCTAGGGAGCTTTGCCCCTAAAACCCGATTTCCCCTTTACCATTTCAAGCCAATGCATTCCTCTATCACCAGGTCATGAAGACGATCGCCAGGCAGACCTTCGGGGGATCGGGCAAAAAAACTAGAAACCTCACCCCCGCCTCCTCCCTGCGGCGAGGAAGTCACCGATTTTCCCCTACTTGAACCTTGGCGTCACCTAACACATAACCCCCTGGGGGACAGTATAGATACTTTGGGCCGGAGCCATGTGGGAGGGAGTCCCAATTTTCTTCTGTCCCGCCTGCTCCCCAGCTCTGCTAGTTAGTTGTACTCAGTTAAATTTTCTCTAGACAATTTCCACCAGCACTCCAACCTTCTCTTCATTGCCTCTAGTCTTTTATTATCCACCCTCCCATCTTCTCCAGCAAAACAGAGGGCCATTGGGAAGGGCAGGACTAAGCTCTATACATTTTAAAATCACATGCTCAGTTGTTTCCGTCTCCTCCTAACATACTGTGCACATTGTATGCTTCTTCAAATCTGGCCCTATACGTTTTTGTTCTTAAGACTGCCATCCTCGCTTTAAAGAGCAGAGCACTGAGGTCCAGCGACCTCAGTGTTGCCTCAGAGCACACACTAGTTGGGTACAAATGCTATCATCATCATCCCACAGAGGTACAGTTTCGGTTTTGCCAGCAAATAAAAAAATTTGTATTGTACCATAAATATTGGGCAAAAAAATTTTTTTTTTTAGGATCATTATTTTTGAGACATGCTTGCCCTAATCAGGTAGAAAACAATTTTTTTCCCTAGGTTCAGTGTTTTTTTATGTGTTTCCATGGCTGCATCAAAGTTCCCTCCTTGCTGTCGTTGTTTTTGTCTTCCACAGCGGGCTCTTCGCTAACTATACAGTAAAATGCTCAGTGAATGTACCATCGTGAAATGTATCCGGCAGATCTTCGTATTGTTGTTTGGCATGGATTCGATGTGCTTGAAAATGACTGACAAAGCTCGTATGCATCTCTCATCTTGTGGAGGTAAAAGAAAACAAAGTTGTGCTGTCAAAGAGTCAGCAGCACAAGCCTATGTCACACTGCCACTGGACACGCAGAGCATGACACATTTACTACAGGGATGGGTTGAGCTACTAGCTGGTTATTATACATTACGGGTGGAACCAGCTGAACAACGAGGGAAGGAGAAACAAAAAGACAACCAACCACTGGACTACCAACTATTATAATAAATCCTCCTCGACTTCTACTATATGTGTACCCATTTTTTTGTCTTCATCCTGAATTGTGTTGCCCCCTTCCTTCTATTTATACTGAGCTGTGAGGGTGCCCTGCAGGAAGAGCTTTTCTTGAGGTTGCAGGGTTATTGAGGTGGAGCTCTGCACAGTTTTCTTCTTTGTTTTCTATAGCCAAGGCCTCCAACTTCTGCCCTTGCAAGCTGGTTTTTATGGTGCCCTATAATGCGGGTTTGCTCAAGCTTTGCTTTGCATTTGCAAATTTTGACAATGGGCGGCGAGGTGTCCTGGCTCCTCACTGCCCATTGTCCAACCAGAATACTATGTATACCAATGCATATGCATAGTGCACAGCTCGAATTACAGGAGGCAGAGCTGACAAGTTTTGCTATACATGGACTTGTATGCAGCATGGCCAAATCAAAGCAGTTTGTGTGATTTATCAAAAAAAATTCAGACTAACATGGTGTAAACTGACAAGCCTTCACCATACTTACAAATGCTTATCTGCACTTAGTATAAAGTAAAAGACAATTACAAAACAATCAATGAACAAGGAAGGTGGCTAAACACCTGTATGAGGTATTGTGAACAGCTTATATTTTAAACCTGAGCCAGCTTTTCTAAACACATGCCGCTGCCTTTTCAACTGGCTTAACCATACTAGCTGCCCCACTGGGAACGGACCTATCACTGTATGGAAAATACACTCCAAAGAACAGCTGCCTAAATTCAATAATATTGAACACTTACCGAATAGTCGGGTGTTCTTTTTGCAAATCCAAGAAGATCATTGTCTACAAATGCCAGCACCACAGAGTTCCGTTGTTCAAAAGTGGATGGTCTTGTCAGTTTCTAAATAAAACAAGAAGAAACAGCACAACATAAATAAAGGACAAGAAACTAGCAAACTGTTTGTTGTCCTGACGTGCCAGGACGCTCGCATATAAACTCATGTTTCACTGATATAGACCTTGTGAACCAATCTGGAGTAGAGTGTTTTTTTAAAAGACGTAACTCAGTGGTTTAATTTATAGTTTCTAAACAAATAATACAACCAACTAATCAATGCACAGTGTTTTTTAGTTTAATCTCACGGGAGCTTATACAGTGCTTGCTGTATGTCCAGATGGAGGAGGATAGAATGGAAATATTAAAGGTGAAAAGATGTTGCCTTTCTTCGATTCGGTTTCATTTTGGTGCGTCCGCTTCACAACATTCACGGCGGTCTCAGGCTCCAAATCGGAGCTTTTTTATCAGATGATGCGCTCTTGTCTTAATTCAATTCAGGGAAGTGTGAAAAGTCTGAATTGGAAGAACCTGTGCCCCATGGTCACTACCACCAGAACAGCCGACACGTGAAGCGACCGTCTTGAGCATATCATGTGTACATAATGTATAATTTTGAAACGAAATAGCTTGGCAAGGTGGAAGATACTGCAAATACAACAAGTATAGTTTGCTAAAGACATGATCAGATAGCAGCACCTTCCGGGGTGAGCATGTTTTTGCATCTAGGCAGGAACTTTTGAATACATAATCACTGCTGTACAGCAGCGTCCCTCAAAGGGTTAATATTGAAACCCTGCTATATAGATAAGATTTTTGGGGACTGATCCATTCCCATACAATTCTGCCTCGTTAATATAGAAGCACGCGAGTCCAGACTATAGACAGCTAGTTTGGGAATGAACAAGGTAAATAAATTAATTCTTGTTTCATTGGACACCAAAATTCTAAAAGCAATCCACAAATTAAAAAAAAAAAAAGTCAGTGAAGTTTTTGGGTCACAGAGTACAGCCAGAGCTTCACTACTCACTGTTTATGGCTGCCCTTCCTGAGTACGGTGGCACATCATTTAGAAGAAACATTTAATGCGAAAACGCGGATGAATAGACGGTATTAATCAACAACTAAACTCAACAAATCCACCGAAAAATGAATGCGTCAATGCAGGGATCTGAACTTTCCTGTGTCTTCTGATTAGTATCGGTCGGTGCGCTACGCTACCTGATGCCCGACATGCACTCCAGTGGTTTTCAGTGCGCTCACGCATGCTAGGCTGACGGAAAGGGTTGTCAATCGGAGGCCACCTGAAAGTATAGAGCCGATGAACTTCCAGTTCATTATTAAATGGATCACTTGCAAAACTCCCAAAAGTCTGCAAGCAATAGATCGCGAGAACATCCCTTGTGCTCCACCTTCCCTCGCAGCATCTACCGCACAACACTGAAGAGAGAGTAAAAGAAAGGGTAGCACGGTTGCTCGCCTGCCCCAACCTTGTCCTGGTCCGCTTGCCTTGCGGCGAAATGAGGCAGCATATTTTAAAGCCGACCGATCGTCCCACAGTGTAAACGTGCAACTAATACACCTTTGACTCGTGGTTCTCGGTAAGCAAACGGCACTTTGGTCATACCCAACAAAATTGTCATTCATAGACCGCGTTTTGGGTTGGTGAATATCGGTAGCGACTGTTTGCGTGCCGAGACTCATACCGTGATTTCCGATGAGAACGCCATTGACTGTTGATATAGTCATGCGATTGCTTACGCCAGCCAATGGTATTAACGCACCACGCACGAGGTCGAGGAGGTCTCAGTTGCAATTACATAACACCATATATTGTTTTCTCGGTCATGACATTTATGCGTCTCTCTTTCTTACATTTTCACAAAGCTAATCTGGCCAAAAAACATATTCAATGTTAAAGACGACCTGCATCCTTAGATACAGACCCATCGCAGAGCTTGCAGAAGGAGGCACCGCTGAGTGGCTTCTGCAGTGGTCAGGTCATGCTTGATCTTGGAGAAGTCCAGCCTCGTGCAAAGTAGTCCCTCTCAATGCTGTTACTGCGTCCAAGAAGATATGCAACGCCACGAAGTAAAACATCAAGCTTCAGCAATGAAATAAAACAAATGATTGAGGCACGCATCAGAACATTGCTCTTGACGAGGTACTAAAAGAAGAACAGCAGCATTGCCCAGGTACAAGGTTTAGATGCACAAACAGACAGGGATGCTATGGAAATAACACAAACGACAGGGACGACAACGACAGGCGCTTGTCCCTGTCGTTTGTATTATTTCCCAGCATCCCTGTCATGGGCGCACCAACCGGGGGCAAGGAGGGTGCTTGCCCCCCAGTTCTCAGCATGGGGGGCAAGGCATGTGTTTTGCCCCCTGAAACAGCCGCCACTGGGCAGGGCAACACTGGCCGGCGGTGCCCAAGGGATACCAAGGGCACCACCCCCGGCTCTGGGGGGTTCTGTTTGCTCCCCCACTCAAAAGCAAGTTGGTATGCCACTGGTCCCTGTCTGTTTGCGCTTTAAACCCTATACCTACCCTGGACCAACTAGCCCAAACCAAAGTTTTAATGAGAGCATTGCCCAGGGGCCCTAATCTGGACACTTGGCCGAAAAAGTCGGCGACGAGAAATCTGGCGACAGTGATTGGCCGACGCCGCACTTGACCTTGGTGCCGGCCAATCAGAGCCGCCGAATTTCTCGCCGTCTTTCTCGCCAAGTGTCCAGATTAGGGCCCCAGGTATGTGCAGTGCTGCCTATCAGAAATAATTTTCCCTGCTCCATACCCGAAACAGGGAATTTATTTTAGAAATGTGCAGGAGTGGCCCCAGCAGCAAGCGTGAAACGGAAAGAACAAAATACATGGGTGCATACTGTCCATTTTCTTTGTGTGTCACACGCAATATAGCCATCAGTTCAAAAACCAGAATGTAGGGGACAAGTGCGATTTCTGGTTTTTGGTGTTCATCTTTGGTTTCATCCTGCATAATCAGTGGCTGTTTGGTGAAATGTATTACAGTAAAGAGGTGACGTGAAAAAAAAAAAGTACATATTTGAAGAAGCAATCTACAAATGCAAGGGGAAGCATTACAGAAATGAAGACACCAGCTGCCCTCAGTTAGTTGCCTGAGCCTCGAGGTAAACAAGCTTTACACGATTGATGTTCAAACATCAGCTCCGCGTAGTTGACATACAATTAGAGACCGAGAATTAAAAAAAGTACTAAACGAAATATTCGACCATGCTTCTGGCACTTGTTCTTTCTTATTAATTCTCAGTTTCCTGCAACGTAAGATCTGCAGTAAAGACTCTGCCCCTAGGACCAGCTTTTTACCTTCAAGCATCTCGTAGACACGCGCAACCATAGCTCGACAGAAGGCAACGAGCCTATGTTGAAGGCGAATCCTATGTCACAACAAACTACAGCCAACCGTTGACACACATTTATGTGTAGTCCTTTGGTAAGGGCCAAAAACCAGTTATGCATTGCTTCTGACACATTTCTTGCAAACAAACTGTGCGGACAATCAACGCGACGTGATGTGAAGGGACAAGCGTCAACGGGTGCGATAATTCAATGATATTGCGTCCGTGATTGACTGGAATTTCCGGCAATGTTGCGTCGTGCGGTGTCTTTGCGTAAACCAACAACCAATCGCATGCAAAACAGCTAGCACCAAACACGTTCTCGCCGATGCGCCGCAGAAATTGCCAAGTTGCTCTGGCGTGTTCATTCTTCACTCGGTAACATTCTCTCCTATGTGCTGCTTCACGTTCAAGCACGGCGTGACCTTGACGTCGAATTTGGTCCATCCTAACACCCACAATGAGACCGTCGGCACCACACATCGACAACATTCTCTCTCGCGGGCACATTCACGCCGCTCGAGCAGCAGCTGCTTGCTCAGGCGAATTCTTCAACTGGCCCATTCTTGTGTGCAAAAAAGGGTGCGTTAGGTCTGTGCTACGGAGCACGAGAGTTTGCCGCTCCTTTCACTAAACGGGCAGGAGTGCCGCCAGAGATCGACACTCGAGCGCGCTCTTCGTGCACCGAGAATTTCTCGGTGCGCGAGTGATTTCTTTGCGCTCCGTGACGTCACGTAAACAAACAAGATGGCTGTGGCTGTTGTTGAGACCGTCGAGACGAAAGGCGTAGCCAGACTACTGCTCCTTTTCAGTTGATTAGTGCTTAATCCAGCAGGTAAAAACAATTTGATTTGAAATCCAAGACAGCAATTAGCATTCCGGAAAAGGTTTGTTCGTGCATCTCGCCTGAAAACGAATTCATCTATCAAATGGTTGTGTGCTAATAGCATGGCGACAGGAAAGTTGTCGAGATGAAAAAACATTCGGATCGCTGCCCTTTTATAATGCTTAGCCCAGCGAATATAGATACTTTGATTGGAAAGCCGAAACATCTGTGAGTGGTGCGGGAAAGGTTTGTCCATGCACCTCGCATGAAATGAATTCATCTTTCGAACAGTAGCGTGCCGACAGCACAGCGACAGAAAAGTTGCAGACAAGAATAAGTCGGAGCGCTGGTTCATTTTAGAATGCTTAGCCCAGCGAATCAAGATACTTTGAATGGAGAGCCAAAACATATCAGTTAGCATTGCGAAAAAGATTCTTTCATGCATCTCGCCTGAAAACGAATTGACGTGCTATCTATTGAACGATGGTGTGCCGGTATCGGCGTAGCTTCGTCTCGTGCTGCAAGACGGAACCACAAAATGTCTGACAAGTTTGAGGGCTTCCTGCGTTGACAAGTGGGTTCAAGAATGTTGTCTTTAATTCAAATCTGAACAGCATGCATGGTGAAAAAGGCTCGAGGTGCACCTAAGCACTTCTTATGAGTTGTGAATGCGAAAGCATGCACATCATTCTTCCGCTCTCTTATTTCGTCTGCAGCGTATTTCCGTCGATGGCAGAGCGGGCGCTCTGCCGGTGAGGAAAGGGCGCCTCTCCTCGCCGCTCTGACCTAGGACGCTCATGTTAGCGGCATGCTGACGGACACGCAGTGCCATGGGGTGGCCGTCGTTGAAACGGACGCGCAGCGACCAATGGGAGCCTCGCCGACGCGCACCAGCCAATGGGATTGAAGCCGAAAATCCACCAGCTTTACTCCGTCCCTTTGGGATCGGGGAATTTAGGTGCCGTTGGCTAGCTTTTCGCATGGTTTCATAGCTGGGAGCTGGCTTCACTTGGAGAAAGGATTTAAGTGTACCGTTTGGTGCGGTTTCAATGCTGATGACGCCGGGTCGCTCTATGAGACGACAGTTAATGTTTTCGCATTAATAACAAGATCCGCCAAGGTAACTTTCCACATATGTGCTCGAAGCGAGTCTTCAAACCTTTGAGGAATATGAAAACGTTTGTAGAAACTTAATAACGTCGCCGTCTCTTTTATTTTACACCCTGCCGCTCCACACGGGCCTAATAAATTTATCTTCGAAATAATTTCGGCTTCTCCCACCCGTATCCAAGAGATGCCAGGCTCGTCATAACGCGTGCGATCGGAAGGAGCTTGTGTGGCTCGTTGATAGTTTCTGTGTGTTGCGCTCCTGTACGCCATGCGCCGTTTAGTTTCTGCGCTCGGAGCATGAAACTCGGAGCGTCAAAGTAGGAGCAAGGAGCGCAGACTTAACACGCCCAAGGGAATCGGTGACCGAAGGCGAGGGAGAGCAGGTGGCGGGGAGTGCGATCACATGACCCCCAGTGCAATCGCGATTGGCCGACCGCGCTTTCACCTCAACCGTGACTCACTGCTCCAGGCACCAAAGCCACCTGCGATAAACGCGCACGCTCCGTTCGTTTTTGGCAACAGAACACTCGCCCAGTACGGCTGACGCTGCAAAAAGTCTGGCATAACATTGGCTACTTTTTGTAAAACTTCTGGCTGCTTTTAAAGTCAGTTTTCAGTCAGGAAACACTGATCTCCACTCACCTGCCCTGTTTGGAAAGGGAGTTGTAGCCGTCCCTGCGCCTGCAACGGGCTTCCTGGGGATGAGAGTTGCGAAGCCCGAGACCGCTGCAGTTCGGACCAGTTCGGGAAACTGCTGCCCGCACGAGAACAGCACATTCTCCAGGTTCACCTGAGGAAGCGGTGATAAGCGCTTGAGTCAGGTGCCTTGCAAGTATTGTTCGTGGACAAAGCGTGCAATATCCACTTGAGGTCATGACACAAAGTTGTAATTTCGGCCGTTTTTCAAACTTCGAGACAAACCAACTGGCCCAGATAACCAGGTTGTTTCATAGGGTCACTCAACCTTAAAAGGTCTGCAAATGAATTAATCACTCAGTCTCTTTCTCCCTCCTGTTCCATCTACATCTTTTTATATAATACTGAAAAAGTATGCCGACATTCAAGAAATCTAAAAACTGACAACACCAAACTCTATTGATATGGTGTAACAATATGGTTAATTTTTCTTGCTAACATACTGTATATTAAATATAAAGGGAAAAGTGTACACAAATACCAGGAAAAAAATAAAATTACCATGTCTCCTTGGATTGTTGCCTCCAGGGCAGTGATCAGTTCTGATGTGATGCCCGTTAGGGTTTTGTAATCCTCCTGCACGAACACGATACATCAAATAGAGCCAATAATGTGTGCACAACTTGCCTAGTATACAAAACAAGGTCAACAATAGATTCCAGATCCTTCGAGGACATACAAACTCAAGTTCCAGTACTTGCCTGGAGTTTATTCATCTGTTCCTCCTGGCTCATGCAGTGACTTTCAAACTCCTGCAGTCTTCTTCGAGGTGTCGAAACTCTTGGCGCAGATCTGCGGAACGACGTCTACTTCAGAAGAACGCAAACCAATTGAAAAAACAAACAAAAAAACCCAAGTCTATATGCACACAGGTTGCACCGACAGGAGCACTTCCATTTATGCAAAAACCAATCATAATGCGAACATGCCCTATTGACGAAGGATTCTACACAGAGAGGACCTATCTCCAACATTTGATCAAAGGGGAGAAATGATAAACTAATGGGAGGAGAAATAAAGGACTACCTGATACACTCAACTAAACTGGGTTTCTCAAAGCACCCTGTTAGAGGCGGGGTTTGTGCCGCACGTCCGGGAGCTTCCTGGCTCGTGACGACGACCATTCCCAAGTGAAGGGGGAGGCTGGTCTTTAACATTTTGATTTTTCTTTTTCATTTATCGTGCTGAAATATAGTATACTGATGTATTTCTCAGTGGTGATTTCAAATATACAATTAGTTTTCAAATAGCTCTACTAGATCCTGAGTTATTAATAAATTTGTAATTTTAATTAGGTCCTCCTTACGGGCCGTTACCATAAAATTGTTCAGAATATATCATAAATTTTTATGGAATTACATTCACCAAGACATGTTTTGTGCGGTGATGCTATTTTAAGCCTGATATAATGATATTACATTGGTAAAAAACATTTGCAATCAAGTTGCACAAAACGGGAGGCTATATCTTTTTGAGAATAATTAATTAAAATTATTGTATGAGCTATAAAGCAACCAAAATAGCATCACCGCACAAAACATGTCTTGGTAAATACAATTCTATAAATATTACTGATATATTCTAAAGAATTTTACGCTAACGACCCGTAAGGAGGACCTAATTAAAATGACAAATTTATTCATAACTCAAGATCTAGTAAAGCTACCTGAAAACTAATTGCATATTTGAAATCACCACTGAGAAATACATCAGTATAGTAAATTTCAGCACGATAAATGAAAGATAAAAATCACAAAGTTAAAGACCAGCCTCCCCTGAAGAACCCAGGGGTCCAGTGGAGGTGGGAGAATTGGTAACGTAACGAACGGTTTAATTACATGGTTGCGATACAGTCGTCAAATCCGAGAGAACTCCTGAGCAGACTCGCGCTCCGCCTTATATAGGGTCCGTTTTCTCCCTCACTCCCCGCCAGGGCAGCAGGTGCGCAGCAGCAACCCGCCGTCAAGTGCGTCGTAGCAAAGTCCGCCGCGTCGTAGCCAGAAGTGCGTCGTAGCCATGGTCCTCCGCAATTAGGTCATGCCTCTCTCCCTTTCCTGAGCGCGCCAAGCCCCACGCACGCACACACGTCCCGTTGACGTCACGGACTCGTCGAGACCTGTCTCCGCAGTTAGGCCCGGCCTCTCTCCCCTTCCGGAGCGCACCAAGCCGCACGCACGCACACACGTCCCGTTGACGTCACGGGCGCGTCGAGACCTGTCTCCGCAGGCGCAGACACGTAGGCGCCGGTTCCGTACTCCTCGAGACTCGTTTCGCGTAGGCCCCGTCCAGCAGGCGACGTTCCCGGACAGATCATGACTCGTTTCCGCCGCGTTGAAACTCGGAAGAAGGTCGCCGAAGGTTCCATTCTTAACAGCCCCTCCGGGGCCAGGGAAACCTCGAAAGGCCGGTGGTACAATCGCTGGCCTGAAGAGGTGGGCTTGGAGTAGGCCTTGAGAAGTCGCTGCAAGCACCAAACAAACTCCCAAACCTCTTACAACGGAGGCATTAGCGGAAACGTCCCACACAACACCACGCCACACAGCAGCCAAACGCTCGGAATTCGCCAGAGACCCGCCAGACTGGACTACGGATTACAAAAATTTGCAAAAAAAACTACAAATTTAAAACCTTAGGACAATTGCGGGTATCGAGACCCGCTGTCGCCAAAACACAACTCATTTTTCCAAAGAGGTCACTATGAACAAAATACAAAAGACAAAAACTTTTTGCAATTTGTGAGGTCTTGTTGGGGTTTTAACGAAGTGCCCCCACTTTGATCCTCATTCCCGTGGATGACGGAGACCTCTGAGATCATCACTCCCGCTTTTGGTGATACCAGAAAAATCTGCTCAACCCATCGGCATTGCCGTTAAATTTGCCTTTCCTTTTTCTTGCCCTGAAGTCGTAGTGATCGATTTTCACGTGATTTCTAGACGTGAAAATGCGGTCCTTATAGCGCCGATAAAACAATCCGCCTTTTTCATGCCCCGTCACATTGGTCCTAGCAATCTCCTGAGCTGTACCGCGAAACCCTGACACACTAGGGTCGCTCTTCTGCTCGACTGTCAAAGACACTCTGTCTACTCGTAGCAGAGGACCAAAGTTACGTGACGCCGGAGCTACGAGAGATCTTTCACTGATCCCGTCTTCCTCCGCCTTTTTCGCCGGCTCGTTGGGACGGCGTACACTTTCTAGTGCTACGAGGTCAGGCTGTTCTACAACCTGGTCCCTCTCATCCCGTTTCTCTGCCTCGAACTCTGGTAGTGCCTGCTCCCCGACAGCTGCCTCTGGCTCTGGATCACTCGTCAACAAAGGGGCGAGCTGACGCGATTTGGACCTCGTACCTGACTGAACTAGTCCCTCTCCCAGTTGTTGACCCCTCTCGCGCAGCAGGAATTCTGACCGGTTAGAAAACAAATAAGGATACTCCAACGGGACTGTTTGCGAGACAGCCGCCTCTGTCACTAGCTCTCCGAACGGGCCAGTTATCCTTACCGTCGCCATAGGCAGACAGACACTGTGCTTTTCGAGCAGCTGCTTGATCCAAACTACCTTTCCAGTAAAATCGGATGTCGTTACATACGACGGATGAACAACGTCCATCGTCGCTGCACTGTCACGAAGCACCCTGCACGGCTTTCCGTTTACCTGGAGCTCGTGAAGATAGGGACGAAGGAGCTCCAGGTCCTCGTCACTACCGGTCACGGTCGAGAACACAACCCGCGGTTTCTTACATCTGGCCGCTGTGTGTCCCGGCTCCTGACAGTTGTAGCACAGGAACGGCTTCCTAGCCTCGAACTGCCCTGTTTGGCTTTTCCGCGCCTCGTCTCCGTTCGAGTGTTCTGCGCTCTTGTCTGGGACCTTTTGTCCTGCTTCGGGCTTCTCGGGCGCCGTTTTCTCGCTGAGCCGTTTCCCTGTCGGAAGGTCTTAGCGCTCGATCAGCTCCCGCGCCGGGTTCGACTTTCCTCTGATTCCGCGCTGTCTGAAATTGCTTTACTGATCTCAGATTTCTTCATCTTTTTGCTCCACCTCCACACCCAATTCTTCACACAAACAGAATAAATCTGTTCTCAGTAACCTCATTAGATCCATGATCGCTGCTCTTTAGCTTTGGCTTTGTTCTAAAACTTGTCGCAAGGTTGTACACAAACCCAGCGCACGAGTCAAACACTAAGGATTCCCAGCAGTTCAAAATTAATTACCCATAATCTGAAGCCTGGCGAATCTCAAAGCAAAAGTCCAAACGCTCACCCCGCAGATGTAGCACGATGTCGCATGGTCCGATCCCAACCGCTGCCAACCAGTTGTTAGAGGCGGGGTTTATGCCGCACGTCCGGGAGCTTCCTGGCTCGTGACGACGACCATTCCCCGAAGTGAAGAACCCAGGGGTCCAGTGGAGGTGGGAGAATTGGTAACGTAACGAACGGTTTAATTACATGGTTGCGATACAGTCGTCAAATCAGAGAGAACTCCTGAGCAGACTCGCGCTCCGCCTTATATAGGGTCCGTTTTCTCCCTCACTCCCCGCCAGGGCAGCAGGTGCGCAGCAGCAACCCGCCGTCAAGTGCGTCGCTAGCAAAGTCCGCCGCGTCGTAGCCAGAAGTGCGTCGTAGCCATGGTCCTCCGCAATTAGGTCATGCCTCTCTCCCTTTCCTGAGCGCGCCAAGCCCCACGCACGCACACACGTCCCGTTGACGTCACGGACTCGTCGAGACCTGTCTCCGCAGTTAGGCCCGGCCTCTCTCCCCTTCCGGAGCGCACCAAGCCGCACGCACGCACACACGTCCCGTTGACGTCACGGGCGCGTCGAGACCTGTCTCCGCAGGCGCAGACACGTAGGCGCCGGTTCCGTACTCCTCGAGACTCGTTTCGCGTAGGCCCCGTCCAGCAGGCGACGTTCCCGGACAGATCATGACTCGTTTCCGCCGCGTTGAAACTCGGAAGAAGGTCGCCGAAGGTTCCATTCTTAACAACCCCTTATAGGTGTCCTGAGGTACGAAATTTTCTTGACTGCTCCTGCCCCCAAGTATACCAAAATGCGTTCTATGTTTGACCACCATTTTAGCAGATCTCAGCCACCCACTCATGCATATGTGCCTACGTAAAGTTCCGAAAGAACGCCCACCCAAAATGAAGAGATAAATGGTGAAAAGCATGGGGTGGGCTATCTTTGGGGACGCCACAGCAAAACTTTATAAAAACCCGGCTACAAACCACGTGATGCGGGAACTGATACCGCAGATCGCGGACACCGCAAATTCGCATGTCACGATGCGATAAACACGCGGGAAATCGCTACGAACTCCTGTGTCACAGGAAAGGCTACCGCAGGTTGTGGACGCAGCAGACTCGCGTTTCACGGTGCTAAGGACCCGCGGAATTCCGCCGTGAACTTCGCATCTCACGAGAACGAATACCGCAAATCGCGGACGCAGCAGATGCAAGTTTTATGGTGCAGTAAACACGCGGGAACCCGCTACAAACTTGTCTATCACAGAAACCAATATCGCGCGCAGATCGCGGAGCAAAAGAGCAGGAATCTGCTACAAACTCATATGTTACGGGAACAAATACCGCAGATCGCGAACGCAGCATAATTATATTTTACGATGCAATATACACGCGGGACCAACTCGTGTGGAATCGAGATCGCGCACTCTGATCGCGAACAAAAACGCGGGAATCCGCTAAAAGCTTATGTCACAGGAGCGGACACCAAAGATTATGGACGCAGCAGATTCGCATTTCACAGTGCAACATACACGTGGGAACAACTCGCGTGTTACAGGAGCCGGTATCGCGTGCGCAGATCGCGGACAAAAATGCGGGTACCCGCTATAAACTCGCTTGTCAGACGTGCCGGTGCAGCAAATTGCGCGGTTGATGCGATTCCCGTCGGACATTGCGTGACGTCCGACGGGTATCGGAGGAGTGAGGCGATGTTTCAGAATTTTATGTTGCAGATATTTAGCCAGAAAAACAGGATGAGGCGATCTCTCGGAGTGGGCGTTCTCTCGGAACTTTACGGTAATGCTCTCGGTATGTGCATTATTGATTGCAAAACCTCTAGGCTTCTCAACTGTTTTACTGCATCAGTGCCAAGACCGGAATGAGGCTCTTCATGTATCAATCAAGAGAAACAGGCGCTCCTTGAGATAAAGAGTTTCAGAACCCCTGGTGTTGTGTGCACCTGCTCGTCCTTCGATCCGTTTTTGCACTATTTTTAGTTTCACAATAATTTTTTAACTTCGCGAGTTTTTAATATGAATGCATATATTTGCCGAGGAAAATAAGTCGAGTCGGGCGAGTTTTAAAATCTGAACTAGACACATACAGTTTATGTAAGTAGACATCCGCACCATTGACCATGCACTGCACGAAAGAGAGGAAGAAAACACGAAATTACCGCTGAGTTCCATGTCGCTGCAGTACTTTATGGAGAAAGGGTGTCAAGAAAAATGTTGTGAAACAAGTACAGTGTCCAATGCAGTTGCTCTACACCTGTGACAGCTAATTTTTATCTGTCCCAGGCAGCTCAAAGGATACAAGCAAAATGGTAGAGCAACGCAATGTGATGTCAGCTCACTGTGCGACATTATCAATGTGCAGTGCACACTATGTGCTAGCACCAATGGATGCGGCACAAGTTACCCACGGCACAAACGGCATGCTACAGTTTATTCCACGAGCCTTCAATCTTGAAACATTTTATGAGCGACTAACTTTGAAATGGTGCACAATAATGTCAAACTTATTTAAATAACAAACCAAACTTAAAAAAAAAAGAATTGCGAACCAATGAATTAGTTGCACATGGTCCTCTCTAGTGAAACATTTGAAAAGTTCTGCAGCTGTTTTTGGTCATACAATCAAACCATCATATGCAGCAATGCATTTTATAAAGAAACGCAGTCGACGCTCAAGTTCAATATCCGTCTTCTTGGCACGGGCCGCCGTATCTTATCGAAACATGGCCTCATCATTGTTTCTTTACTTTTCTTTCTTGCAACGACACCGAGAGTGCAAGACTGAGGCGAGCAAGCATCCTGTGGGGTGACTTATAATTTGTTGTCAGCACGCGATGCATGTGAACTCAACGTGCGCAGTTGGTTTGCGGCCGGTTGGCCCAGGTCAACTGGGCCAACTCTCCTAGCCTCCACTGTGCTGGGCCGTGGCGCAACGGATGCACACGAAATCCGAGTTAGGTCTATTTTGCAACTCTGCAATACACACAACACGAGACTACTGACCACATTGATAAACACCGTGGCATACTGTCTGCGAGTGATAAGATCATTTGTAACCGGCCAATGGTGATGACAGATCTTGTGCACGCTCTCCTAAAAGTAGCATAGCGCGTAGGGGTCAAGGATACGTAAAGCTCGAGCAGTCGCGGCTGCGGAGGTTCCTGAACTTTCTCCTTCAGAGCTTCCTCCACAAACTCCTCCATCTTACTCTTCAGGTCAAGTACCCAGTCCTCCTGGAAAAAGAAAATGGAGGAAACCATCTCGAGCACGTTCTTGACCACCTGAGGGCTGCTTTGCAATATGGGGTGTTATTGAAACACAAGTATTATTGGAGGGAACGGGAAATGGTTTTCAGACTCCGGCTAACTTGTGCTAGCCGGGTCTGACAATGTTTCGCTTCACACTTAAAGTGGAAAAACATTTCAGTCGTTACTTCTAAACCTTTCTGGTTGGTCTCATTTCCCTTTGGGTGCAGGCCCAACCATGAGTATATGAGAATACACTGCCAATTCTATCTAAAGTGTTAATGCACTATCAAGTTAATGCACCCATCAAGTCAATGCACTGATCGAGTCGAAACTGAAACAGACAAGAGGACAGTTGACCAGACTTATCCCAAAACAACACATGGCCATAGCAGGTATCGGGCAACCGGTATTTCTTTATTTCAACTGACTTTAAACGTTCGTTACTGGCAGAGGTTGGTCAGAATATAGACCAGATAGCTTGCTACCTATTTGATTTGTTCCCTCCATCCAGCAACATAGCTGTCTCCTTGTGGGTTTCAAAGGATTCATTACGAAAGGCTCGCGATTGGCATTCAACTGGAACAAATGTAACATCTCCTCTTCTTTCTCGTGCCGACGTGATGACTCTGAGAAAACAAAATATTGTGAATAGCACAAAAGATGTGATAAAATATTAAAGTATTTGAATCAGGCTGTCACCAGTGCAATATCTTGCACTCATTTCCTAAAGACAAAAAACCCTTAAAGTACACCTCAGCACTTCTTTTGAGTCGTGAATGCGAAAGCATGCACGCCGCTCTTCCGCTCCCTTTTTTTTGTCTGCGGTGTACTTGCGTCGACGGTCGAGCGCGCGCACGCTGTCCCAGGTGCGCTAACCTTGGGCGTGGAGCAGTGGAGCCGCTGCCTCACTGACCACGCAGAACCATGGGGTGGCGGTCGTCGAAACTGACGGGCAGCAGCCAATGGGAGCCTCGTCGACGCGCGCCAGCCAATGGGATTGAAGCCGAAATCCATCAGCTTTACTCCACTCCTTTGGGATCAGGGAAACTAGGAGCCGTTTGGCTAGGCTTTTCGCATGGTTTCATAGCTGGGAGCTGGCTTTACTTGGAGAAAGGATTTAAGGTGCCGTTTGGTGCAACTTCAAAGCTGATGAAGTCGGCTCAGCTCCATGGGACAGTTAATGCTTTCGCATTAAAAGTTACTTAGAAAGAAGTCCCAAAAGTGCAAGGAACTGACGCTGCAGTCATTCAAATGACAAGGGACAAGGCAGGAATAGGTGCGGTGCTCTATGAGAGATGGTGCGCGGCACATAAAAATATGGCGTCGCACGGTGAATAAAAAAAAAGCAACCCGTGTATAAGTCGCATCGTTGAATAAGACGCACCTAGAAAAAATGTTTAAAAAAAACCAGACTTATACGCTGGAAAATACAGTATACAATAATGGGCATCGTGGGCGTCGGTGTCAGCGCAACAGCAGGTTCGACTGCTGGCGCAGTGGTGTCTACAAGGGGGTGTCTGTGTGTGTTTGTCTGTGTCGTGGCGGGCCACGAGAGGGTGGGGGGGTCACGGCGGGCCATTGCCCCAGGTGCCGCTGACTCTAGTCTTTTGTGACGTCACTGTGCTAGTGTAAAGCTGTTCTGATGCAGTGCACTATAGTTGCATTCATATATGCTCTATCTTTTGGATGTTTTCACACACAATAACCACCAAGATTGGACTGGAACTTTCCAAAGCTGCAGTAGAATGATTAAACCAAAAAGAGGGCTTGCTGGATTCAAACCCGGTGCTTTCGTGTGGAGAGCTGCCAACTCAACCATGCATGCGGCGATGCCGCAAAGTGCCGTGTAGCTGATTCCCTCCCACTGCTAGCGACAAAACACCACCGATAAACGTCGGCGAACAATCGATGACTGACAGGTTCTTGTTTGTCCTCCGACTTGAAACGCCACGAGCAGTCCCATTGAGAAATATCTCTCGGAGACAAACTTATCGTTCTCGCCCACTTGTATCCTCTAACCCACCCTTCTAACCTTTCTCCCATTCTTCCCGGGGCTTACTCGGCCTTGGGAGATGACCTTGGTCTTGGCCACATTAGCTTCCCACTCGTTCCCGTCCCTCGGCGCCTCGTAGTACTTGTCGCTCGCCTGCTGGCTGTGGACATGGCGTGTCGCAAAGAGAATTTCCTGTTGCTGGTTTTAGCTGCGGAAGCCTGGTGCACGAGGTGGCGCTTCAAGACTCCGAGGACTACCGCCCTTGCATCAGGATAGACACGTTGATGTTCGAGGAGTTGCTGCGACAAAGTAACACTGCTTATCGCGAAGGGATATGGCGTTCCGGCAAGGCATTCTGGCAGGAAGAGACTTGTCAACATGCACCTAATTAAAATGCCTTTATCGTGCTAAAAAAAAAAAAAATTGTTTTTAGTTATTTGGATGAGAACATGATTGAAGTCTGAGTGAAATTCCATTCCGTATCATGGGGCATCAAACGACACAAGCGATTTGGGAATTCGAGTTTGAAAATGTGCGGTGTCGACGGTCATGCCGCTTTGAGGGAAGCTGCAAACGGCCAATAAAGACTAAGCGGAAGCTTTATTTAAGAAAACAAAATAATTGCCTCTCCTCTCGGCGTGTTTGTCAGTGCATATTCTGCCCAAGAGCGGGACACAAAAACCGCATAGCCCGACTCCGCTTGTCTGTGAATTTTGAAGCGTTTTTGACAACTTCAGTCCCCCTAAAAAACAAGCTCCGTCGTCCGTGTGTCCTGAATCATGTCTAACAGGTGGGAAGCTGGACTCTGACAAACAGGTCGTCTGTCGGTGTCGTTTGTCGCTCGTCGTTTGTCGCCGTCGTTTGTTGCTGTTTGTCGCTCTTTTGCAGTGGTTCTCAACCACCAATGTTTTGGGGAGCCCCTTCCGGATTAACAGAAGTGATGGAGGACCCCATGCACCAGAAGGGAGGGGAGGTATTAGATGATTACACAACAAAAGGGTAAATGAAGGAAACTAAATATGTGAAAAGCAATTTTGAAGCTCTGAAATGGATACTAATCAGCCTTACTCATTTAGTACGCATGCTATGGTCTATTTAGCTTTATGTGCAGAAAAACATGTAGGGAAGGAGAGGGCAGCAACCCCCCCCCAATGTTATTTAAGGTAAAGTTTTCCTTATGAAAACATTGATATACACCAACTAAACGCTTTAGTTTTAGGTGGCATAGCAAACATTTGGTGAACAAAAGCCATAACGTCATATCTCAGCAGACTCCACCCCCCTTCACTAGTCAAATGTCTACCCCCCACCTGATCCATAAATCCCTCCTTTTCGTGAGACAGCCAGCATCAATAACAAAAACAAGTTGTTGCGCTCGGCCTGACTGACAGTCTAAAGCAACAGGCACCCCAAGAAGGCTTTCGGGGATCCCAAAGGGTTTGCGGACCCTTGTTTGAGAACCACTGGTCTAGTGGGACGAGGCTGTTAGGACAAAAATGAGAGCTTTCCGGCAAAGCGAGAGCAATCACCGTAAAGTGTGCAGCACCCACCTCAAAGATCTGCTTGAAAGTAGGCAGTGCCTTTGGGTTGGGCACGTACGGCAGGGCACAGTAGAGCAGCATCTGGTTGTCGTCCCCGGGGAGCCCCCGTGACTCCAGGTACTGGCGGAACTTGCTCATGGCGCCCCCTGGGTCCACCCGCCGCTGTAGCCTCTGTACGGGGAAGAGAACGGACGTCGCATCGTGGTACCAAAGACGCGATGATGAGATTGGTGCGCAGTTTCAAAAAGTGACAAAGGCAAAGCGAGAGATAACGAGAGGGAACACAATGGGGCCACCTATCTGGAAGCTTTGGAACACTTTTGATCCGCGTGTAACTAAACCGAAGGTTCTGCAGCATCCGTGAGACTGAATTACGCACTGCTAATGACAAATAATTGCTTGTGATGTTTGTCGGAAATATTTCGAGCACACTGGCAAGAGACTGATGCGTAGAATGTCGCATATTGGAAGTGTTCCAAGGCTGCCCAACAGGGGCGCCAGTGTGTCCCTTTGTCGTAAGTGGTCACAAGCAGTTAAGACACAGTTGATCACACTCAGATGCAAATGTCGCGAACCAGCCTTTATTGTTAGAGTCAGCGAGAAGGTAGAGTATTCACAAAGGACACTGGACGAGTTGCACAAATTGAACTGGAGTCGCCCACGAGGAACATACTGCACCAAGAAGAATACAAAGGAAGGCACAAATAAACCATAAAGGGCCTAGATGGGACATATATTAAAAAAATACTTAACACGAAAAAGAACATTTTTCTAGCAATATTCACGCACTAGACGCAATTTAGGTGCAGAAGGTTGAGGTTGCAGCACACTAAGCCTCGCCTCGAGTTTACATCTCTCATCAGCTGGAGAGATGATTGACGTGTGATAGGTTGGTTATAAATTTGTATCTCTGTGCCGTAATATAAATTGACTATTTTTTTTTTTTTGATGTTTGAGAAGCAAGTAATTAAGATAGAGTCATTATTGTTTTCAAAATGTTTATAAAGTCAATTTTCTTTTTTTTGTTGCAGCGTTTTTTAAAAGGCATGCCACTCAATTTCTGGCACTGAGAAGACAATGCATTTCTCTTTAGTACCTTCTAGAAAACCAGACATTATATACAGTAAACTTCCGTTAGTTCGACCTCGGTTAATTCGACTTTTCGTTTAATTCGATCGTGTTCAAAAGTCCCGGCGAGCGCCCATACATTTCTATGGGAGGAAAAGTTCGATAGTTCGAACTCGGGAAGACTCCGCATCGGATAATTCGTCCCGAGCGAATGCGCGCGGGCTCACATTGCACGGCACCACGGCAGAAAAACCACCAACGTACGGCGAAACACGGGCCCTTTGCTGCAAAGCTGAACGTGCGCAAATATGCGCCTGCTCCTCTACGCCGTTGAGATGGACCGTAGCGAATGACACGAGCCAGCGCAACCAATCTGGCGTGGAGTAGCGCGGAGAACATAGCACGTGGTCGGGCGCGCACGAGCCAGCGCGCGCTCTCGAAGCGTTTTTTTTTCTGTAGCATCGTGTGCGCTCCATCTTGCGCACCAGAAAGCGTAAGTTCTCTTTTCCTTTTTTTTTTATTGTTATTATTTTTTTTTTTTTGTCGCTGACGGTTTGGTTGTTTGGCGCCAAAGTCGGCTCGAAGCTTTCTCAGCGAGCGCTCTCAAAGCGCTTCTCTGTAGCATCGTGTGCGGTCCATCTGCGCGTCAAAAACGCAAATTCTCTTTTCCTTTTTTTTTTTTTTTTGTTGTCCGAGTTGATTTTGGCTTGGCGCCAAAGTCAACTCGTAAAACTTACTTTTCGTTTTTTTTTTTTTTTTTGTAGTGCGCGATTTTTTGGGGACGTGACGTTTAGTTACGCTGCTCTCCGAAGCCTGCTTTTGGACACGCGTTTTAAGCGCAGACGGCAGCAGACCATCCGTGAGTACTTTGGACAATAAAAGGAAGTTTAATTTTAACCGTTTTTCTGTCCTTTTTTTAATTCGATCATTCGGATAATTCGACCAAATTTCAAGGTCCCGTCGAGGTCGAATTAACGAAAGTTTACTGTACTATGATGTAGTAATTCCATGCGAGTGTTTATTAAACTGGTCAACAAGTTTGATATGCACAAAGTCGTCAAAATTTTATGATTTAACGGGCGATGTAGGGTGAAGTCAACATTGCACTATCTTCGTCGTTTACCTTATGATTTTTTTGTTGGCTTTGTCGGGACCGGTTACTAACGAAGTTGGTTTTAGCGAAATAGTGGCTACAGCGAAGCGATCACGATTTCCCATTCTTTTTTGCACTTCATTAACCGAAGTCGGTTATAACGAAATGGCAGATATAGCGAAGTGATTTTCAATTCTCATTGACATCGTTATAACTCGGTCTCAACAGTATATTGCAGAAAGCCTACCGGCAGCACGGGCAAGCTCGGCAGTGTTCACACAATTGTCCTCTGCGATGCAGATGATACTTCAGCTGCACCAAATTGAAGATCATGTGACTACCACGTGGTTGTGCCACACTGCTGACAATGTGGGGATAATACTGCCTGCCACAGCCAAAGCTTTGGTTTTTGATCAGCAAGACTGCACAAATTGTATTTTACCTTTAGTTAAAAAAATTATGTAGGGCTGCTCATTATCAATTTTGAGGTCACCCAATATCCTAAAATTCTTGGAACTGAGCAGAGTTGCCCTTTCAGTTAGTCAAATGTGACCAGGGGCCCTAATCCACTCGGCGGGGCTAAGAGCTGAGTACATCACAGCCTGCTGTGATTGGACAGCGCCGCATTGCTAACCAATCAAAGCAGGCAGCGATGTCCAAGTCCCCTGGTTCCGCCGTGTAGATCAAGGCTCCAGGTGAAGTGTTCCAATCCATCAATGTGATCAGGTTCAAGCAAATGCTAAGCGTCGGAGCCAAGACACAAGATTGATGCGTGAGGGACATAAAAAAGCTCTAACTTTTTAAGCGGAAGGATGACATGCCCAGGTTGAAGAAAAAGTCTGAGGACACCTAAGCACTTCTCATGAATTGTGAATGCAAAAGCATGCTGCCTGCGACGCATTGCTTCCACCTTGTGTTGTAGAAGGGCCTCGTCCTCTTTCCGCCTGAGGCCGCTTTGAATCGCGATCCGCTTCCGCCTCTTGACGGCCAAGCAAGCGCTCTCGTTAAGTGTCCGCGCCGCTCTGGGCTCGGCAGTGCTACCCCTCCGGAGTCTGCCCGTGCGGGCTCTGCTGGTTCGGCGGCCAGCCGCTCCCTCTTACCGGCGGCCGGGCTCGCTACGCCACCATGGAGAGGGCTTCTCTGGTGGCGTTCCTTGGAACTTCGCCGCACAAGAGCCAATGGGAGCCTTGTTCCTTGAAACTATGATGAGCACCAGCCAATGGGAGCCTATCCATCAGATCGGCTCCTACAGACGACAGGCTTCGCTCCATTGGGACAGGGAAGTTTAGGTGCCGTTTGGCATGGCTTCAAAGCTGATAATGCCAGTTCACTCCATGGGACAGTTAATGCTTTCGCATTAAAAAGAAGCTTAGCTACAAGTACTATGCCATCCCTTTCTTGAGGTTGCAGTGTAAGGCAGTCGTTATTAAAAGGCAGTTTGAAATTTTGTATTTATTCAAAGCAAACACAACTACTAACAAATGACTTGCCAAGCACCTGACACAGAATATGACAGGAATGGCAAAAAGTAGTATTTGCTTTTTCTACCTTGGAAGTCGCATTAGGGTCATGCAGTCAGTTTGGCGTATATTTTCAATGATTATGTAGGAGAGGTCAATGACCAGCAGTGTTAAAGTAGAGAATGTGTGATACCAAAGCAAGAAGATTGTGATTTTATAACTGCAAGCAATATTTTAGTTCAAGAGTGCACATAACTAGGCTGTGCACTTTCGGTTATAACCGAAAAACACCATTAAGCATCCGCCAATGGCAAAATACGAAATCGGTTAAAACAGAAAAACACCAGTGGTTGAATATTTTTGCCTTAATTAAACCAAAAAAAAAAGAAGAAGAAGAAACACCGGTTGTTGAATGTTTCCGCCTTAGGGCAGAAACACTTCTACAGTATAGCGTAGATTCGTTAGTCTTTTATCTAGTTTCGATAACGCTAACTGAATGAAAAAACAAAATGAAGCAGTACTTCTTTGTGGCGATTCTGAGACTGTAGTTTGTGCTGTGGCTGCAAAAAAAACCATCTTCAACATTTGATGTACCGGTACCCATTGAGGCTCCTTCAAAATAATGAACCTCATTACTCCCACTGTGGCAGCATTTGTTCACATTGACTAAGGGTGTGCAAAGTCTAATTTTTTTTCTCACTTTCGTGACACTTCTTTTTTAGAACTACGGTGGCAGCAAATTTGTTACACAAAAATAAATAAAGGCTATTTTTGGCTGCTCTTCACTTTCGTTTTGACTACTTTCATCACCCACTCAACGGCAACACTGCTTTTTTTAACTGATAATCCCTGTTCTTAGCCTCATGACGAGTTGACTACTGAAAAACACCGGTGTTTAAAAAATAAACACTGAAAAACATTTAACAATTTTTTCAATAATAAACACTGGAAAATACACACCCTACACTAACTCAGACAATGGTGTCATTTTATCAAACTTCATTTTCTTATGATAAGTTGAAAAGGGTCAATGGCTAATGGAATTTTGAATGAAGGATTCTCCTTCTTCATTGTTTTCAGCCTAGAAGATAAATCTTCCTAAATGAAAGATGCACATATATACGACCAGAACCTAAGTATTATTCTGAGCTTATGGAAGCACAAATTCATGTTTTAATGACCCAGACACGGTCTGTTTTATATATTTTTTGCTTGAACATTAGTCGTTCCTTCTAATCTTTAGTGTTGCATTAAAAGAAACAGAAGCACTGCGCAGACTATATTAGGCTTCATGAAGTTAGTCCAAACTTCACCCAATGCCTCAAAGCGCAGGACGTACTATAATTGATATAAAAAAACTGCCTTTAGGCATTACAGATATCAAATGGATGTGTAACCACCTAAAAAGAAGCTTGTGAGTACGCAGACACGTGATAGGCGCATTGACAAATATTTACAAATATGAAAAATTCGCGATAGATTCTTTCATACGCTTTACTGCAACTGGGCTACTTATACAGTCAACACTCGGTAATTCAAAGTCGCATAATTCAAATTTTCGGTTAGTTCAAAGCATTGGCCCGGTCCCGGCCACTGTATGTACAATGCTATGGGGAAAAACACGCAGTAATTCAATGGATAAATGTTGGAAGGTGGTTAATTCAAAGGATTTTTTGTGTTCGTTAAAGTCCGGAAACTCCGGGAATGGAAAAAAAAAAACAAGCGGCAAGTGGGACTACGCAACGCCATGGCCACGCGGCTGCGATAGCGCGTCACTGGCGTTGCCGCACTAGGGATGATGTAATCTGATGTATAGAGCGACGGCACCACGGGCGCCACAGCGCGCTGCAGGTTGGCAGCAAGGAAGCAAAAAACAACCTTGCGTGTGCGGCTGTTTACTTGTTTGCTTTGGGCTCTGCTCTCCCGCTCTACGCTCTTCCCTCGAGAGGAGAGAGGAAGATAGGTGGCAGAAAATTAGGTGGTGTTCGGCGGAACCGCGGAACAGCGTGAGCGAGCAGTGCATTACCCCTCGAGTCTCGATAACGAAGATCCGAAAGTGTGTTGGCCTGTCGGATGTGCTTTGGTGCAGCCCAACAATCGCTCCGTCGCGCTGTTTGGTATCACAATAGCTTAGCAGGAAAGTACTATTGTGAACTGGACCTCGTTACCAAAGTTAAGGCGCTGCAAGAAGTCAAAGAGAGTGCGTCGTCAAAGCAGGACATTGCCCAGAAATACGGCATCAAGCTGAGCACGCTCTCAACATACTTAAAGAACAAGCATTCAATAATGAGTGCATATGAGCAAGAAAAGTTTCCAAGTCTCACGTAAAAGAATGCGCAGTGGTGCGGATCCAGATGTTGAAGCGGCACTCTTATTGTGGATCAAGGAACCACAAAGCCACGAACTGCTGAACTGCCGACAAGACGCTAACCTTTAAAGGACACATGCAAAGAAAAAATAATTTTTTTTAAACAGCCTGGCTGGGAAAAGGAAATTATAAAACACATTTACAACAAAAAATAAAAATTTTAGAGCTATATTTACGGCGCTATACGAATTTGTAATTGGCGCCCGTGGGCGTCGCGGAAAAATGACCGCTATTTGTCACGTGGTACTTGCGCTCTTTCGGAAGCTTGCTATGGTCTCTAAAAGTTACTTATTCATCATTTGTTAAACATATAAAATAGCGCAAAAAAGACAAGGACAAGAAGTAAACAGGACAAGCGAAGTAAACAGGATAGCGCTTGTCCTGTTTGCTTCTTGTCCTTGTCTTTCATTATGTCTATATGTTTAACTAAGATGAACCAACTAGCCTAACAACGTACCCTACTATTCATCATTGTTTCAAGTGCAACAAAAAACAAAGATTAATAAGTAACTTTAGAAGCCAAAGGGAGCTCCTGAAAAAGTGTAAGCAAATGTGATAGACCTGTGCGCCAGTCACATGACAGTGGCAGCGGCGCGGAGTAGACAAACTTGCGCGGCAGCGCTGGCACGGCGTGGAGAAACGCGTTGAAGCTGGCGGCGCACCATGCTCAGCGTGCAGTGGCGGTGTGACTCCAAGGTGGCAGCGGAGCCGCGCGACAGCGCACAGGTCTACTACGTGACCCGCGGCAGCTCCCGCGAGCGCCAACTACAAATTCGTTTTGTGCCATAAATATAGCTCTAAAATTTTTTTCTTCGTTTGTAAATTAGTTTTATAACATTCTTTTTCCATCTATGCTGTTTAAAAAAAATATTTTTTCCTTTACATGTGTTCTTTAAGGGGATGACTGCGCAGGCGGTAAAAGATGTAAAGATTGAGTTTCGGTGCTCTTGGCAGCAAACATGACTGGGACAGCACGTTGTCACCTGCTAGACATCGGAAAGGCTGAAAAACCCAAATGTTTTAAGGCGTGAGAACCGTGCCTCTGGACTACGAAGCTAATGACTGAGCTTGGATGACGTCTGACCTGTTCTGCTAGTGGGTCCACAAGCTGGACCGCAAGTCTGCCGCAGCTGGCCGGAAGGTGCTCCTTCTCGTGGATCAGTGCAGCGCTCACGTCAACATTTCTGACCTAACTGCAATTCGTCTGGCTTACCTGCCAGTAAATACCACCTCCATACTTCAACCTATGGATCAAGAAATATATTAAGAAATCTCAAGGTTCTTTACAAACAACATCTGCTTGAACGAATGATATTATGCATGGACACTGGATAAGAATACCAGGTTAACTTGCTCAGCGCCCTTCATATACTCGCGCGTGCGTGGGATCGAGTGACGACGGCAACTATCGCCAACTGCTTCCGCCACTGTGGGTTCGTCACCGTCGACGCCATCAGCGAGGCAAGCGAGACTGGAGATATTGCCAACAAAGCTGCGCCAGAAGAGGTGCCCGCATGTAGTGAACTGTGGAATGCCCTTAGAGACAATCCATTTGGTGAGGATGTCGATGTTGACAAGCGCGTCGAGGTTTCTGGTCTGCTTTTGGACATAGAAATAATCAAAGTGGTTAGGCCTGGTGTGGTAATGCAAGAAAGTGACCATGACTCTGATGACGAGGAACTCTCACCGCCGTCGATTCCAGTGTTGAGTGCCGCTGACGCGGAAGCTGCATTAGGCGTCGTAGAACGTTTTCTCGGGTGAAGAGAATGCCGAAAATGCCTTACGACGCGTCCATAACTTGCAGAAGCTGAGTAACAGTGGCGCGGATGCGTCGGCAAAAACAATCTAAGATCAAACAGTTCTTCTCCTAAGTCAGTACTGAATAAAATACTCAGTTTTATATGTGTTTTTTTAGTTCGAAGTTTACTTAATTCGAAGCATTTCGCTATCCCTGTGAGCTTCAAATTACCGAGAGTCTACTGTAGTTCTATAAACACGCGCCCTTTCATCGTAGAATCACTAAGAGTCAATGATCAGTCTTGGATGAAATGCAGCAAAAGCCAAAAGCTTCACTTTTGTGACCTTTCCAAATGCGTCGAATGCCCAGGCGACTTGTACAGGGCGGCGAAAGGAGGCAACTCACCGCCTTCTCAGGGTGGCGCAAGGGAAAGATGGCAAAGTAGACACGCAGCTGGAACTCCAGGTCTCGGCAGGACAGCCTCGTATCCTCCCGGAGCTCTTGGCAGACTCCCGAGTCCCAGAGAGAGAAGAAGCGCGCCTCGTTGCCTTCGTCAAACAGCGTCCGCAGAGTCCTTCCTGTAGAGTCGCAATCCAACAAAAGTATGCCACGCTTCGAGTCATCCAACTATTCACACCCTAGAATGCACACTTCTGCTAGAGTTATCAAATGAAAGTGTGCCTTGAAATCATTTCATATCATGCACAGCCTCTCGATCTCGCATTTACATCTTTTTTCTCGCTTCCATCTGGCGTGCTCCCATTAAAGGGCTGTCCACACAGAAAAAGATTTTCTCCGACTTTTACCTGATGGAAGTAGGTAAGTTCTCTCCTACTTCTGGTCAGCTACCAGACGACCTTTGGCAAAGGGGGGGGGTGAAAAGCAACTGTCTGCTTGCGTCCTTCGGAGACATAGGCCCCGAAATAAAGGCCACCCTTCCACCGGCTGTCAATCGAGGCCTCCACAGCTGTTGTTGCTCTTGAGAAACCTCCCAAAAACAAAAAAGAGAAAACGATGGCGGGGAGGAGCGTCCCTAAATGTCTGACGACATACTTACATTGCAAAAAGTTATGCTGTTTCTCGCCCAACAGCGTGGTTGATGTCCTCACTGAAATCATTAGCGTGTGCCGAAGTGGTACAATCTTCTGTCGTAAGCGGCACAAATCGTGTCCCATATGAACAGCCCTGATCCCAAGGCATAATCTGAATGCAGATGGCTTCCTGATTACAAAATGCTATCTCAATCCCCCAGATTCACTCTAGTTAACTAAAAATCAGCAGAACCCGTCCTTTGGGAATGATTATCTATGTTAATGCGAATAGCATCAAACGGTGCAGAGTTATGCGCGTTCGTCAGGTGGCCGGCACACTCTAGATACGCCAGCCCACTCTTGAGGCGATTCTAAATTTGTTGACACTTTCACAGCCCTGCGCACCATCTCCGCAGCCCAGCACGTGCGTGTGTGTCACTTAGGAAGCCGAGCAAAGCACGCGCCATACGCACAAACACTCAAAATGGTAAAGACCAGACTTTCTGGCGTCTCAGCTAGTCTCAACCAACGGTACTCTAAACGGTTGTTTATATCTTTACCATAGGACGCGCTTTACAGCGCTGTCACAGCTACCGGTGCGCGCGCGTTCCATGCACGAGGGCTCATTCCGCTCTCGTGAGGCTGAGCACGGCTGCTACATCACCCTCTCCCGAGCGCGGGAGAGGGTGAGCTAGCGGCCGTGCTCAGCCTCACGAGAGCGGAATAAGCCCTCGTGCATGGAACGCGCGCACCGGTAGCTGTGACAGCGCTGTAAAGCGCGTCCTATGGTAAAGATATAAACAACCGTTTAGAGTGCGTTGAATGACTGCCTTCATAGCTCTGTGGTTAGCGCGTCTGCCTGCTGATCAAAGGGTCAACGGTTCGAATCCCAGCCGGCGCCGGTCTTTTATTTATTTATCGACCCGCGGCGTAAGAGGTTAGATAGCCAGATAGATAGATAGATAGATACATAGACGAAAAGTGCGTGAAGTATCCAAAGAATGCTATTCGCATTAAAAAGTGATATTTTGTTCGCTGCCGAAACCGAAACATCATTCTCCCTACTTTTTTCCAAGCTTTCTGCCATCCAAACGTGACGTCACGAGGCGGGCATCGAGCGCGCGGCTGGTAATCGGGTATGCTAGTGCCTGCCTTTCTCAGGCTTAACATCGAGAAAACGGGCATTCATGCTATCTGAAGTTGATAATAATCTCTATTTGCGCAAAGTATATGACCTTAGCCTACGTGTTGAACCAGGCACGTATCCAGGGGGAAGAAAGGGGGGAGGGAGGGGGGGGTCATGGGGCCTGGCTTGCCCCGAAGTCTTCCAATTTGCTGGGGCTTCCTTTCCCCCATCCCCCTCATACAGCATTTTGTCATGGGCAACATTTTGTCACAAGTGACTCGGGCAGCCGCTTCGCGGCTGCCCGAGTCACTCGTTTGCCTGCCTGCTGGTGACATATACGGGTAGGTAAAAGTGGGAATTTTTCACTGTTGCCAGTAGATGCCAGTAGACTGAGTAGAAAGTCGCCTCTTGAAAACCTTGCTGCCAGCTTAACTAAAATTCAATAACTTCACAAAATTTTTTTATTTTTATAAAAAATACATTTTGGCTATTAGTTGAGAAAGGGTTATTGATGTGACCTGCCGATTTCCAGCCAAATCAAAGAATATAAAAAATCTGCAGAGTTTCCCTTTTATCGGAACTAGCACAAGGTGCCACTCCGCCAGTTGCCGTGCCACCCATCTGCCTCAGCTGCTGCGATGGGTGACGGAGTCTGCGTGGCCCTCTTTGCCTCTAGATTTTCACGGCATCGTGCGGCGGTCCTGGTTATGGGTTGCACGTCGGATGGAAGCGAGCGAAAAAGACACGACTGCAAACACGAAGGGATGCACATGCGCAAAGCGTGGGTTTTGAAAGCAACGGCGCGTCGTCAAATGACAGAGCGACAAATTGGGGCTCCAGCGTCCCGAAAACTTCTGCTGCCGACTGTACATCAGTACCAGTGTTGGTAACCCTAAATTAATTTACTGCTCATCAGGAGATAAAAATTAAACTGGGTTTCGGATGAAAACAGCTAGATTTGACATTATATGTAAAAACTGAATTGAAACATACTTGAAAATAATAAATTCTCAATGACTGGTTTATTTTGGTTGAAATGCTCATGTCGGGTAAATATTTTAATTTTCCACAATTAAATATGGATGCTATAGCTTGCATCATTCTCAACGTCATGTATAGCAGTGGAGCAAGTTATTGAAACTAGAGCGAGATTATAGGCAAGCTGGTTTAAGGTAGACCCAGAGACAGAAAGGAAAAAGGGGGACAAACAGCGTAAAACTAAAAAAACGTTCTGAAGCTTTGTGTCGTTCGCTTCTCTCTCTTCCTTCTGCTCCTGCTTTACATTGCAGTAAATTATACTGAAGAGAGAAATGTCCCCAAAACGGCATATACATTTGGAAAGGGTGAAAAATACCCGGATATATACATACACGAAGAACTGCACATAGCGTAGGTTAAAAAAAAAGTGGAGGCAGATGATCTTATTTGTCATTGCCCTGCCCGAGATGATTAAAACGCATAGCGTAAACAGACAGGACAGAAGAGAGAGGACACACAATCGCGATTGTGTGTCCTCTCTCTTCTGTCTCCATCTGTTTACACTGTATGTTTTAATCATCATGCCTTACCTAACACGCCCAAGCTTTCATTCTGCCTGAAAACGCTCCGTGACCAGCATAACTGAGCTGGTACAAGCCCACCAGGGCATCCACAGCGATAAAAATCCTTCCAAAGCAAGTGTCGGCCACCTTCACACACTAAGGCAAACAAGGGAGCCCCACCAGTATCCTTGCAATGCGTTCGTCCCTGTAAGAACTGGCAACGTGATCCTGGATGGGCTTCTGCGCCTTGAGGCACTCTTCTTCGAACAGCCTGGCCACAGAGTCAAAGCCCAGGTGGTCCAGGTACTGAAACAGCCACACGATAAACACTTACATTAGAAACGAGTGCAAGAACCACTATTTAGTCACTGGCAGAATGAGCACGGCGGGGAGGTCTTTCAGTTGTCCTGCCTCCGGCGCGAGCGTGCACGGGTAGCCAAAGTGAGTCAGAAGAGCACGCGTTGGAGAACGGGCATTCAAAGATGTTCCCATCCTATCGGTGATTACAGATGCAATGATAAAGGATAATTGCCTTTGCTACCCACTTCAACCAGTGCAGTTCTAGCAACATTTAAATGAGCACGCACATTGGGACGTCGTCCCGTCTATTTTCTGTCCCTTCTACGTTCTGATGTTTCTTTTCTACCCGTCTCAGGCTTATTCAATATAGTGAATATTCACCAGCTCGCCCGCAACCTTACTATATTTACCCGCTAGGACTCATTTCAAATTTGGGCCTTTCTCGGAGCACTCAAACGTGTAGACTCGGAAGAGCAAGCTGCATGCTCTTTGTGCTTTGCTACTGCCATTCCAGACGTCCGAGGTGTTTTGCATTCAATTTGATTGCTGCCAAGAGGGTGACCATTTCTCGTGGAAAAAAACATTTTCCTAGAAGATTTTGAAGTTCGGCACACCAATTAAAATTGAATTTGATTTGTAGGACTGGAATGCTTGACTATAATGTTTCATGGCCATGCGCCGATCAATGTGCCCATTTATTCTGCGCCTTTAAAAGGTCAAAGTTCTGGAATAAATGGGCACATTGATCGGCGCATGGCCATGAAACATTATAGTCAAGCATTCCAGTCCTACAAATCAAATTCAATTTTAATTGTGCGTCGAACTTCAAAATCTTCTAGGAAAATGTTTTTTTCCACGAGAAATGGTCACCCCTTTGGCAGCAATCAAATTGAATGCAAAACACCTCGGACGTCTGGAATGGCAGTAGCAAAGCACAAAGAGCATGCAGCTTGCTCTTCCGAGTCTACACGTTTGAGTGCTCCGAGAAAGGCCCAAATTTGAAATGAGTCCTAGCGGGTAAATATAGTAAGGTTGCGGGCGAGCTGGTGAATATTCACTAGTATTGAATAAGCCTGAGACGGGTAGAAAAGAAACATCAGAACGTAGAAGGGACAGAAAATAGACGGTGACGACGCTCCCAATGTGCGTGCTCGTTTAAATGTTGCTAGAACTGCACTGGTTGAAGTGGGTAGCAAAGGCAATTATCCTTTATCATTGCATCTGTAATCACCGATAGGATGGGAACATCTTTTGAATGCCCGTTCTCCAACGCGTGCCCTTCTGACTCACTCTGGCTACCTGCACGCTCGCGCGGAGGCAGGACAACTGAAAGACCTCCCCGCCGTGCTCATTCTGCCAGTGACTAAATAGTGGTTCTTGCACTCTTTCCAATGTAAGTGTTTATCGTGTGGCTGTTTCAGTACCTGGACCACCTGGGCTTTGACTCTGTGGCCAGGCTGTTCGAAGAAGAGTGCTCAATGCAGAAGCCCATCCAGGATCACGTTGCCAGTTCTTACAGGGACGAACGCATTGCAAGGATACTGGTGGGGCTCCCTTTGTTTGCCTTAGTGTGTGAAGGTGGCCGACACTTCGCTTTTGGAAGGATTTTTATCGCTGTGGATGCCCCGGTGGGCTTGTACCAGCTCAGCTATGCTGGTCACGGAGCGTTTTCAGGCAGAATGAAAGCTTGGGCTGCAGGTTAAGTGCATGATGATTAAACATACAGTGTAAACAGATGGAGACAGAAGAGAGAGGTACACACAATCGCGATTGTGTGTCCTCTCTCTTCTGTCCTGTCTGTTTACGCCTGTGCGTTTTAATCATCTTCGGGCAGGGCAATGACAAATAAGATCATCTGCCTCCACTTTTTTTAACCTACGCTATGTGCAGTTCTTCGTGTATGTATATATCCCGGGTATTTTTCACTCTTTCCAAATGTATATGCCGTTTTGGGGACATTTCTCTTTCAGTATAATTTACTGCAATGTAAAGCAGGAGCAGAAGGAAGAGAGAGAAGCTGAACGACACAAAGCTTCAGAACGTTTTTTTAGTTTTACGCTGTTTGTCCCCCTTTTTCCTTTCTGTCTCTGGGTTCACCTTAAACCAGCTTGCCTATAATTCGCTCTAGTTTCAATAACTTGCTCTCACTGCTATACATGACGTTGAGAATGATGCAAGCTATAGCATCCATATTTAATTGTGGAAAATTAAAATATTTACCCGACATGAGCATTTCAACCAAAATAAACCAGTCATTGAGAATTTATTATTTTCAAGTATGTTTCAATTCAGTTTTTACATATAATGTCAAATCTAGCTGTTTTCATCCGAAACCCAGTTTAATTTTTATCTCCTGATGAGCAGTAAATTAATTTAGGGTTACCAACACTGGTACTGATGTACAGTCGGCAGCAGAAGTTTTCGGGACGCTGGAGCCCCAATTTGTCGCTCTGTCATTTGACGACGCGCCGTTGCTTTCAAAACCTACGCTTTGCGCATGTGCATCCCTTCGTGTTTGCAGTCGTGGTCTTTTCGCTCGCTTCCATCCGACGTGCAACCCATAACCAGGACCGCCGCACGATGCCGTGAAAATCTAGAGGCAAAGAGGGCCACGCAGACTCCGTCACCCATCGCAGCAGCTGAGGCAGATGGGTGGCACGGCAACTGGCGGAGTGGCACCTTGTGCTAGTTCCGATAAAAGGGAAACTCTGCAGATTTTTTATATTCTTCGATTTGGCTGGAAATCGGCAGGTCACATCAATAACCCTTTCTCAACTAATAGCCAAAATGTATTTTTTATAAAAATAAAAAAAATTTTGTGAAGTTATTGAATTTTAGTTAAGCTGGCAGCAAGGTTTTCAAGAGGCGATTTTCTACTCAGTCTACTGGCATCTACTGGCAACAGTGAAAAATTCCTACTTTTACCTACCCGTATATGTCACCAGCAGGCAGGCAAACGAGTGATCGGGCAGCCGCAAGCGGCTGCCCGAGTCACTTGTGACAAAATGTTGCCCATGACAAAATGCTGTATGAGGGGGATGGGGAAAGGAAGCCCCAGCAAATTGGAAGACTTCGGGGCAAGCCAGGCCCCATGACCCCCCCCTCCCTCCTCCCCTTTCTTCCCCCTGGATACGTGCCTGGTCTCAACACGTAGGCTAAGGTCATATACTTTGCGCAAATAGAGATTATTATCAACTTCAGATAGCATGAATGCCCGCTTCGATGTTAAGCCTGAGAAAGGCAGGCACTAGCATACCCGATTACCAGCCGCGCGTCTCGATGTCTCATCAGGACGTCACGTTTGATGGCAGGTAAGCTTGGAAAAAAGTAGGGAGAATGATGTTTCGGTTTCGGCAGCGAACAAAATATCACTTTTTAATGCGAATAGCATTCTTTGGATACTTCACGCACTTTTCGTCTATGTATCTATCTATCTATCTATCTGGCTATCTAACCTCTTACGCCGCGGGTCGATAAATAAATAAAAAAGACCGGCGCCGGCTGGGATTCGAACCGTTGACCCTTTGATCAGCAGGCAGACGCGCTAACCACAGAGCTATGAAGGCAGTCATTCAACGCACTCTAAACGGTTGTTTATATCTTTACCATAGGACGCGCTTACAGCGCTGTCACAGTACCGGTGTGCGCGCGTTCCATGCACGAGGGCTCATTCCGCTCTCGTGAGGCTGAGCACGGCCGCTAGCTCACCCTCTCCCGCGCTCGGGAGAGGGTGATGTAGCGGCCGTGCTCAGCCTCACGAGAGCGGAATGAGCCCTCGTGGCATGGAACGCGCGCGCACCGGTAGCTGTGACAGCGCTGTAAAGCGCGTCCTATGGTAAAGATATAAACAACCGTTTAGAGTACCGCTGGTTGAGACTAGCTGAGACGCCAGAAAGTCTGGTCGGTACCATTTTGAGTGTTTGTGCGTATGGCGCGTGCTTTGCTCGCCTTCCTAAGTGACACAAACGCACGTGCTGGGCTGCGGAGATCGTGCGCAGGGCTGTGAAAGTGTCAACAAATTTAGAATCGCCTCAAGAGTGGGCTGGCGTATCTAGAGTGTGCCGGCCACCTGACGAACGCGCATAACTCCGCACCGTTTGATGCTATTCGCATTAACGTAGATAATCATTCCCAAAGGATGGGTTCTGCTGATTTTTAGTTAACTAGAGTGAATCTGGGGGATTGAGATAGCATTTTGTAATCAGGAAGCCATCTGCATTCAGATTATGCCTTGGGATCAGGGCTGTTCATATGGGACACGATTTGTGCCGCTTACGACAGAAGATTGTACCACTTCGGCACACGCTAATGATTTCAGTGAGGACATCAACCACGCTGTTGGGCGAGAAACAGCATAACTTTTTGCAATGTAAGTATGTCGTCAGACATTTAGGGACGCTCCTCCCCGCCATCGTTTCTCTTTTTTGTTTTTGGAGGTTTCTCAAGAGCAACAACAGCTGTGGAGGCCTCGATTGACAGCCGGTGGAAGGGTGGCCTTTATTTCGGGGCCTATGTCTCCGAAGGACGCAAGCAGACAGTTGCTTTTCACCCCCCCCCCTTTGCCAAAGGTCGTCTGGTAGCTGACCAGAAGTAGGAGAGAACTTACCTACTTCCATCAGGTAAAAGTCGGAGAAAATCTTTTTCTGTGTGGACAGCCCTTTAATGGGAGCACGTCAGATGGAAGCGAGAAAAAAGATGTAAATGCGAGATCGAGAGGCTGTGCATGATATGAAATGATTTCAAGGCACACTTTCATTTGATAACTCTAGCAGAAGTGTGCATTCTAGGGTGTGAATAGTTGGATGACTCGAAGCGTGGCATACTTTTGTTGGATTGCGACTCTACAGAAGGACTCTGCGGACGCTGTTTGACGAAGGCAACGAGGCGCGCTTCTTCTCTCTCTGGGACTCGGGAGTCTGCCAAGAGCTCCGGGAGGATACGAGGCTGTCCTGCCGAGACCTGGAGTTCCAGCTGCGTGTCTACTTTGCCATCTTTCCCTTGCGCCACCCTGAGAAGGCGGTGAGCTGCCTCCTTTCGCCGCCCTGTACAAGTCGCCTGGGCATTCGACGATTTGGAAAGGTCACAAAAGTGAAGCTTTTGGCTTTGCTGCATTTCATCCAAGACTGATCATTGACTCTTAGTGATTCTACGATGAAAGGGCGCGTGTTTATAGAACTACAGTAGACTCTCGGTAATTTGAAGCTCACAGGGATAGCGAAATGCTTCGAATTAAGTAAACTTCGAACTAAAAAAACACATATAAAACTGAGTATTTTATTCAGTACTGACTTAGGAGAAGAACTGTTTGATCTTAGATTGTTTTTGCCGACGCATCCGCGCCACTGTTACTCAGCTCTGCTAGTTATGGACGCGTCGTAAGGCATTTTCGGCATTCTCTTCACCCGAGAAAAACGCTCTACGACGCCTAATGCAGCTTCCGCGTCAGCGGCACTCAACACTGGAATCGACGGCGGTGAGAGTTCCTCGTCATCAGAGTCATGGTCACTTTCTTGCATTACCACACCAGGCCTAACCACTTTGATTATTTCTATGTCCAAAGCAGACCAGAAACCTCGACGCGCTTGTCAACATCGACATCCTCACCAAATGGATTGTCTCTAAGGGCATTCCACAGTTCACTACATGCGGGCACCTCTTCTGGCGCAGCTTTGTTGGCAATATCTCCAGCTCTCGCTTGCCTCGCTGATGGCGTCGACGGTGACGAACCCACAGTGGCGGAAGCAGTTGGCGATAGTTGCCGCCGTCACTCGATCCCACGCACGCGCGAGTATATGAAGGGCGCTGAGCAAGTTAACCTGGTATTCTTATCCAGTGTCCATGCATAATATCATTCGTTCAAGCAGATGTTGTTTGTAAAGAACCTTGAGATTTCTTAATATATTTCTTGATCCATAGGTTGAAGTATGGAGGTGGTATTTACTGGCAGGTAAGCCAGACGAATTGCAGTTAGGTCAGAAATGTTGACGTGAGCGCTGCACTGATCCACGAGAAGGAGCACCTTCCGGCCAGCTGCGGCAGACTTGCGGTCCAGCTTGTGGACCCACTAGCAGAACAGGTCAGACGTCATCCAAGCTCAGTCATTAGCTTCGTAGTCCAGAGGCACGGTTCTCACGCCTTTAAAACATTTGGGTTTTTCAGCCTTTCCGATGTCTAGCAGGTGACAACGTGCTGTCCCAGTCATGTTTGCTGCCAAGAGCACCGAAACTCAATCTTTACATCTTTTACCGCCTGCGCAGTCATCCCCTTAAAGAACACATGTAAAGGAAAAAATATTTTTTTTAAACAGCATAGATGGAAAAAGAATGTTATAAAACTAATTTACAACGAAGAAAAAAATTTTAGAGCTATATTTATGGCACAAAACGACTTGTAGTTGGCGCCGCGGGAGCTGCCGCGGGTCACGTAGTAGACCTGTGCGCTGTCGCGCGGCTCCGCTGCCACCTTGGAGTCACACCGCCACTGCACGCTGAGCATGGTGCGCCGCCAGCTTCAACGCTGTTTCTCCACGCCGCTGCCGCCTGCCGCGCAAGTTTGTCTACTCCGCGCCGCTGCCACTGTCATGTGACTGGCGCACAGGTCTATCACATTTGCTTACACTTTTTCAGGAGCTCCCTTTGCCTTCTAAAGTTACTTATTAATCTTTGTTTTTTGTTGCACTTGAAACAATGATGAATAGTAGGGTACGTTGTTGGGCTAGTTGGTTCATCTTAGTTAAACATATAAATAGCGCAAAGACAAGGACAAGAGCAAACAGGACAAGCGCTATCCTGTTTACTTCGCTTGTCCTGTTTACTTCTTGTCCTTGTCTTTTTTGCGCTATTTTATATGTTTAACAAATGATGAATAAGTAACTTTTAGAGACCATAGCAAGCTTCCGAAAGAGCGCAAGTACCACGTGACAAATAGCGGTCATTTTTCCGCATGCAGCCCACGGGCGCCAATTACAAATTCGTATAGCGCCGTAAATATAGCTCTAAAATTTTTATTTTTTGTTGTAAATGTGTTTTATAATTTCCTTTTCCCAGCCAGGCTGTTTAAAAAAAATTATTTTTTCTTTGCATGTGTCCTTTAAAGGTTAGCGTCTTGTCGGCAGTTCAGCAGTTCGTGGCTTTGTGGTTCCTTGATCCACAATAAGAGTGCCGCTTCAACATCTGGATCCGCACCACTGCGCATTCTTTTACGTGAGACTTGAAACTTTTCTTGCTCATATGCACTCATTATTGAATGCTTGTTCTTTAAGTATGTTGAGAGCGTGCTCAGCTTGATGCCGTATTTCTGGGCAATGTCCTGCTTTGACGACGCACTCTCTTTGACTTCTTGCAGCGCCTTAACTTTGGTAACGAGGTCCAGTTCACAATAGTACTTTCCTGCTAAGCTATTGTGATACCAAAACAGCGCGACGGAGCGATTGTTGGGCTGCACCAAAGCACATCCGACAGGCCAACACACTTTCGGATCTTCGTTATCGAGACTCGAGGGGTAATGCACTGCTCGCTCACGCTGTTCCGCGGTTCCGCCGAACACCACCTAATTTTCGCCACCTATCTTCCTCTCTCCTCTCGAGGGAAGAGCGGTAGAGCGGGAGAGCAGAGCCCAAAGCAAACAAGTAAACAGCCGCACACGCAAGGTTGTTTTTTGCTTCCTTGCTGCCAACCTGCAGCGCGCTGTGGCGCCCGTGGTGCCGTCGCTCTATACATCAGATTACATCATCCCTAGTGCGGCAACGCCAGTGACGCTGCCATCGCGGCCGCGGGCCATGGCGTTGCGTAGTCCCACTTGCCGCTTGTTTTTTTTTTTCCATTCCCGGAGTTTCCGGACTTTAACGAACACAAAAAATCCTTTGAATTAACCACCTTCCAACATTTATCCATTGAATTACTGCGTGTTTTTCCCCATAGCATTGTACATACAGTGGCCGGGACCGGGCCAATGCTTTGAACTAACCGAAAATTTGAATTATGCGACTTTGAATTACCGAGTGTTGACTGTATAAGTAGCCCAGTTGCAGTAAAGCGTATGAAAGAATCTATCGCGAATTTTTCATATTTGTAAATATTTGTCAATGCGCCTATCACGTGTCTGCGTACTCACAAGCTTCTTTTTAGGTGGTTACACATCCATTTGATATCTGTAATGCCTAAAGGCAGTTTTTTTATATCAATTATAGTACGTCCTGCGCTTTGAGGCATTGGGTGAAGTTTGGACTAACTTCATGAAGCCTAATATAGTCTGCGCAGTGCTTCTGTTTCTTTTAATGCAACACTAAAGATTAGAAGGAACGACTAATGTTCAAGCAAAAAAATATATAAAACAGACCGTGTCTGGGTCATTAAAACATGAATTTGTGCTTCCATAAGCTCAGAATAATACTTAGGTTCTGGTCGTATATATGTGCATCTTTCATTTAGGAAGATTTATCTTCTAGGCTGTAAAACAATGAAGAAGGAGAATCCTTCATTCAAAATTCCATTAGCCATTGACCCTTTTCAACTTATCATAAGAAAATGAAGTTTGATAAAATGACACCATTGTCTGAGTTATGTGTAGGGTGTGTATTTTCCAGTGTTTATTATTGAAAAAAATTGTTAAATGTTTTTCAGTGTTTATTTTTTAAACACCGGTGTTTTTCAGTAGGTCAACTCGTCATGAGGCTAAGAACAGGGATTATCAGTTAAAAAAAGCAGTGTTGCCGTTGAGTGGGTGATGAAAGTAGTCAAAACGAAAGTGAAGAGCAGCCAAAAATAGCCTTTATTTATTTTTGTGACAAATTTGCTGCCACCGTAATTCTAAAAAAGAAGTGTCACGAAAAGTGAGAAAAAAAATTAGACTTTGCACACCCTTAGTCAATGTGAACAAATGCTGCCACAGTGGGAGTAATGAGGTTCATTATTTTGAAGGAGCTCAATGGGTACCGGTACATCAAATGTTGAAGATGGTTTTTTTTGCAGCCACAGCACAAACTACAGTCTCAGAATCGCCACAAAGAAGTACTGCTTCATTTTGTTTTTTCATTCAGTTAGCGTTATCGAAACTAGATAAAAGACTAACGAATCTGCGTTATACTGTAGAAGTGTTTCTGCCCTAAGGCGGAAACATTCAACAACCGGTGTTTCCTTCTTCTTCTTTTTTTTTTGGTTTAATTAAGGCAAAAATATTCAACCACTGGTGTTTTTCGGTTTTAACCGATTTCGTATTTTCGCCATTGGCGGATGCTTAATGGTGTTTTTCGGTTATAACCGGAAAGTGCACAGCCTAGTTATGTGCACTCTTGAACTAAAATATTGCTTGCAGTTATAAAATCACAATCTTCTTGCTTTGGTATCACACATTCTCTACTTTAACACTGCTGGTCATTGACCTCTCCTACATAATCATTGAAAATATACGCCAAACTGACTGCATGACCCTAATGCGACTTCCAAGGTAGAAAAAGCAAATACTACTTTTTGCCATTCCTGTCATATTCTGTGTCAGGTGCTTGGCAAGTCATTTGTTAGTAGTTGTGTTTGCTTTGAATAAATACAAAATTTCAAACTGCCTTTTAATAACGACTGCCTTACACTGCAACCTCAAGAAAGGATGGCATAGTACTTGTAGCTGCTTCTTTTTAATGCGAAAGCATTAACTGTCCCATGGAGTGAACTGGCATTATCAGCTTTGAAGCCATGCCAAACGGCACCTAAACTTCCCTGTCCCAATGGAGCGAAGCCTGTCGTCTGTAGGAGCGATCTGATGGATAGGCTCCCATTGGCTGGTGCTCATCATAGTTTCAAGGAACAAGGCTCCCATTGGCTCTTGTGCGGCGTAGTTCCAAGGAACGCCACCAGAGAAGCCCTCTCCATGGTGGCGTAGCGGCCCGGCCGCCGGTAAGAGGGAGCGGCTGGCCGCCGAACCAGCAGAGCCCGCACGGGCAGACTCCGGAGGGGTAGCACTGCCGAGCCCAGAGCGGCGCGGACACTTAACGAGAGCGCTTGCTTGGCCGTCAAGAGGCGGAAGCGGATCGCGATTCAAAGCGGCTCTCAGGCGGAAAGAGGACGAGGCCCTTCTACAACACAAGGTGGAAGCAATGCGTCGCAGGCAGCATGCTTTTGCATTCACAATTCATAAGAAGTGCTTAGGTGTCCTCAGACTTTTTCTTCAACCTGTGCATGTCATCCTTCCGCTTAAAAAGTTAGAGCTTTTTTATGTCCCTCACGCATCAATCTTGTGTCTTGGCTCCGACGCTTAGCATTTGCTTGAACCTGATCACATTGATGGATTGGAACACTTCACCTGGAGCCTTGATCTACACGGCGGAACCAGGGGACTTGGACATCGCTGCCTGCTTTGATTGGTTAGCAATGCGGCGCTGTCCAATCACAGCAGGCTGTGATGTACCAGTTTCTTAGCCCCGCCGAGTGGATTAGGGCCCCTGGTCACATTTGACTAACTGAAAGGGCAACTCTGCTCAGTTCCAAGAATTTTAGGATATTGGGTGACCTCAAAATTGATAATGAGCAGCCCTACATAATTTTTTTAACTAAAGGTAAAATACAATTTGTGCAGTCTTGCTGATCAAAAACCAAAGCTTTGGCTGTGGCAGGCAGTATTATCCCCACATTGTCAGCAGTGTGGCACAACCACGTGGTAGTCACATGATCTTCAATTTGGTGCAGCTGAAGTATCATCTGCATCGCAGAGGACAATTGTGTGAACACTGCCGAGCTTGCCGCCGTGCTGCCGGTAGGCTTTCCTCGCAATATTACTGTTGAGACCGAGTTATAACGATGTCAATGAGAATTGAAAATCACTTCGCTATATCTGCCATTTCGTTATAACCGACTTCGGTTAATGAAGTGCAAAAAAGAATGGGAAATCGTGATCGCTTCGCTGTAGCCACTATTTCGTTAAAACCAACTTCGTTATAACCGGTCCCGACAAAGCCAACAAAAAAATCATAAGGTAAACGACGAAGATAGTGCAATGTTGACTTCACCCCACATCGCCCGTTAAATCATAAAATTTTGACGACTTTGTGCATATCAAACTTTGTTGACCAGTTTAATAAACACTCGCATGGAATTACTACATCATAGTATCAGTAAACTTTCGTTAATTCGACCTCGACGGGACCTTGAAATTTGGTCGAATTATCCGAATGATCGAATTAAAAAAAGGACAGAAAAACGGTTAAAATTGAACTTCCTCTTGTTGTCCAAAGTACTCACGGATGGTCTGCTGCCGTATGCACTTAAAACGCCTGTCCAAAAGCAGGCTTCAAAGAGCAGCGTAACTAAACGTCACGTCACCAAAAATCGCGCACTACAAAAAAAAAAAATGAAGTTTTACGAGTTGATCTTGGCGCAAAGCCAAAATCAACTCGGCAACAAAAAAAAAAAGGAAAAGAGAATTTGCGTTTGCAGATGGACCGCACACGATGCTACAGAGAAGCGCTTTGAGAGCGCTCGGCTGAGAAAGCTTCGAGCCGACTTTGGAGCCAAACAACCAAACCGTAAGCTACAAAATAAAAAAAAAATAATAATAATAATAACAACAACAAAAAGAAAAAGAGAACTTACGTTTTCCGATGCGCAAGATGGAGCGCACACGATGCTACAAAAAAAAAAAAAAAAGCTTCGAGAGCACGCGCTGGCTCGTGCGCGTCCGACCACGTGCTATGTTTTCCGCGCTACTCCACGCCAGATTGGTTGCGCTGGCTCGTGTCATTCGCTACGGTCCATCTCAACGGCGTAGAGGAGCAGGCGCATATTTGCTCACGTTCAGCTTTGCACCAAAGGGCCCGTGTTTCGCCGTACATTGGTAGTTTTTCTGCCGTGGTGCCGTGCAATGTGAGCCCGCGCGCATTCGCTCGGGACGAATTATCCGATGCGGAGTCTTCCCGAGTTCTAACTATCGAACTTTTCATCCCACAGAAATGTATGGGCGCTCGCCGGGACTTTTGAACACGATCGAATTAAACGAAAAGTCGAATTAACCGAGGTCGAACTAACGGAAGTTTACTGTATATAATGTCTGGTTTTTCTAGAAGGTACTAAAGAGAAATGCATTGTTTTCTCAGTGCCAGAAATTGAGTGGCATGCCTTTTAAAAAACGCTGCAACAAAAAAAAGAAAATTGACTTTATAAACATTTTGAAAACAATAATGACTCTATCTTAATTACTTGCTTCTCAAACATCAAAAAAAAAAAATAGTCAATTTATATTACGGCACAGAGATACAAATTTATAACCAACCTATCACACGTCAATCATCTCTCCAGCTGATGAGAGATGTAAACCTCGGGCGAGGCTTAGTGTGCTGCAACCTCAACCTTCTGCACCTAAATTGCGTCTAGTGGCGTGAATATTGCTAGAAAAATGTTCTTTTTCGTGTTAAGTATTTTTTTAATATATGTCCCATCTAGGCCCTTTATGGTTTATTTGTGCCTTCCTTTGTATTCTCTTCTTGGTGCAGTATGTTCCTCAGGGCGACTCCAGTTCAATTTGTGCAACTCGTCCAGTGTCCTTTTTGTGAATACTCTACCTTCTCGCTGACTCTAACAATAAAGGCTGGTTCGCGACATTTGCATCTGAGTGTGATCAACTGTGTCTTAACTGCTTGTGACCACTTACGACAAAGGGACACACTGGCGCCCCTGTTGGGCAGCCTTGGAACACTTCCAATATGCGTACATTCTACGCATCAGTCTTTTGCCGTGTGCTCGAAATATTTCCGACAAACATCACAAGCAATTATTTGTCATTAGCAGTGCGTAAATTCAGTCTCACGGATGCTGCAGAACCTTCGGTTTAGTTACACGCGGATCAAAAGTGTTCCAAAGCTTCCAGATAGGTGGCCCCATTGTGTTCCCTCTTGTTATCTCTCGCTTTTGCCTTTGTCACTTTTTGAAACTGCGTACCAATCTCATCATCGCGTCTTTGGTACCACGATGCGACGTCCGTTCTCTTCCCCGTACAGAGGCTACAGCGGCGGGTGGACCCAGGGGGCGCCATGAGCAAGTTCCGCCAGTACCTGGAGTCACGGGGGCTCCCCCGGGGACGACAACCAGATGCTGCTCTACTGTGCCCTGCCGTACGTGCCCAACCCAAAGGCACTGCCTACTTTCAAGCAGATCTTTGAGGTGGGTGCTGCACACTTTACGGTGATTGCTCTCGCTTTGCCGGAAAGCTCTCATTTTTGTCCTAACAGCCTCGTCCCACTAGACCAGTGGTTCTCAAACAAGGGTCCGCAAACCCTTTGGGATCCCCGAAAGCCTTCTTGGGGTGCCTGTTGCTTTAGACTGTCAGTCAGGCCGAGCGCAACAACTTGTTTTTGTTATTGATGCTGGCTGTCTCACGAAAAGGAGGGATTTATGGATCAGGTGGGGGGTAGACATTTGACTAGTGAAGGGGGGCGGAGTCTGCTGAGATATGACGTTATGGCTTTTGTTCACCAAATGTTTGCTATGCCACCTAAAACTAAAGCGTTTAGCTGGTGTATATCAATGTTTTCATAAGGAAAACTTTACCTTAAATAACATTGGGGGGGGGGGGCTGTTGCCCCCCCCTTCCCTACATGTTTTTCTGCACATAAAGCTAAATAGACCATAGCATGCGTACTAAATGAGTAAGGCTGATTAGTATCCATTTCAGAGCTTCAAAATTGCTTTTCACATATTTAGTTTCCTTCATTTACCCTTTTGTATGTGTAATCATCTAATACCTCCCCTCCCTTCTGGTGCATGGGGTCCTCCATCACTTCTGTTAATCCGGAAGGGGCTCCCCAAAACATTGGTGGTTGAGAACCACTGCAAAAGAGCGACAAACAGCAACAAACGACGGCGACAAACGACGAGCGACAAACGACACCGACAGACGACCTGTTTGTCAGAGTCCAGCTTCCCACCTGTTAGACATGATTCAGGACACACGGACGACGGAGCTTGTTTTTTAGGGGGACCGAAGTTGTCAAAAAACGCTTCAAAATTCACAGACAAGCGGAGTCGGGCTATGCGGTTTTTGTGTCCCGCTCTTGGGCAGAATATGCACTGACAAACACGCCGAGAGGAGAGGCAATTATTTTGTTTTCTTAAATAAAGCTTCCGCTTAGTCTTTATTGGCCGTTTGCAGCTTCCCTCAAAGCGGCATGACCGTCGACACCGCACATTTTCAAACTCGAATTCCCAAATCGCTTGTGTCGTTTGATGCCCCATGATACGGAATGGAATTTCACTCAGACTTCAATCATGTTCTCATCCAAATAACCAAAAACAATTTTTTTTTTTTTTAGCACGATAAAGCATTTTAATTAGGTGCATGTTGACAAGTCTCTTCTTGCCAGAATGCCTTGCCGGAACGCCATATCCCTTCGCGATAAGCAGTGTTACTTTGTCGAGCAACTCCTCGAACATCAACGTGTCTATCCTGATGCAAGGGCGGTAGTCCTCGGAGTCTTGAAGCGTCACCTCGTGCACCAGGCTTCCGCGAGCAAAACCAGCAACAGGAAATTCTCTTTGCGACACGCCATGTCCACAGCCAGCAGGCGAGCGACAAGTACTACGAGGCGCCGAGGGACGGGAACGAGTGGGAAGCTAATGTGGCCAAGACCAAGGTCATCTCCCAAGGCCGAGTAAGCCCCGGGAAGAATGGGAGAAAGGTTAGAAGGGTGGGTTAGAGATACAAGTGGGCGAGAACGATAAGTTTGTCTCCGAGAGATATTTCTCAATGGGACTGCTCGTGGCGTTTCAAGTCGGAGGACAAACAAGAACCTGTCAGTCATCGATTGTTCGCCGACGTTTATCGGTGGTGTTTTGTCGCTAGAGTGGGAGGGAATCAGCTACACGGCACTTTGCGGCATCGCCGCATGCATGGTTGAGTTGGCAGCTCTCCACACGAAAGCACCGGGTTTGAATCCAGCAAGCCCTCTTTTGGTTTAATCATTCTACTGCAGCTTTGGAAAGTTCCAGTCCAATCTTGGTGGTTATTGTGTGTGAAAACATCCAAAAGATAGAGCATATATGAATGCAACTATACAGTCAAACCCACTTATAACGAACGCGATAGTTCCGCGAAAAGTGGTCGTTTTATCAGTAGTTCGTTATATGTGGACTTCCCTTTAAAACGTTATAAATAAGGATAATCAAGTTGGTATTGGTAGTTTCACTCTGCCAGCTCTTTATTTAAAGAAACTGTTTGCACGATTCTAACGCGCCCTAATTCTAACGCGAAAGCAGATTTAGCTTTCAGATAATCAAAAAGTAAATTGCTGCCGATTCTACCGCGCAAGTAAAATAATGAAGATTGACCACATACCTCATAAAACAGATTTTATGAAACGCACGCCACCACAAAAATAAATGCCGTGCACTAGTCCGACGATGGTTCTTCGCTGTCCACAGAGGTAATTAATACTTGCTTTGGTCTAAAGCGTTTTAAGTGCCGCGCTTCTTGCGCATGTACGAGTGCGCGGCCGTCGCCTCTGGCAGAGTCGTCTTTCAAAACACATTGCGAGCTCGTCGGGTGGCTGGGATTGTGAGGCCACGCAGTGCTGCTTTGCTGTCATCTTTTTCCGCCAGCGTGATGCCCTTTCGTTTTAATAAAGCCTCTTAGTGGATTTTTTTCTTCCATTTTAAAACGACAGACACGAGTCAGTCCGTAGACGCGAGCGAATGAGCACGATACCAAAATGGCGAACGTAAACACGCGGTCACGATGGTGATGGGGCTAGCCAACTTGTACCGAGCATTGAGCTTTTCTTGAGCTGCATAGAGTTTGCATAGAACGAACGCGAACGAACGAACGCAGCACGGCATGAGAGTTGACGCTCCTGCTCTTCCTCTTCTCCTTCCCGCGCACGCACAATCAGCAGACTACGCGACCCGGGAGGGCGTTTTTGCTTTTGTAGTTTTGTTTTCTCCCCTGCCGCGATGCCGTGAAAATGACCTTGAGCGTCTCGCGGACCGCCGCGCCCGGGATAAAACTCCTTTTATCTTCTTTTTTTTTTTTTTTGCACGCAAGAGTTTTTTTTTTTTTTTCGAAAGCGGATTTTGTGTTCGTTGTAACAGTATGATGCCTTCAAAAACGGTCGTTTTATCTGGACCAATTTTAATGGGTAGGGGCTTGAATTCGTATATTTTTTGAAAGTAGGTCGTTATAACCGATAGGTCGTTGTATGTGGGATCGTTGGTAAGTGGGTTTGACCATGCACTGCATCAGAACAGCTTTACACTAGCACAGTGACGTCACAAAAGACCAGAGTCAGCGGCACCTGGGGCAATGGCCCGCCGTGACCCCCCCCCCCCACCCCACCCGTGGCCAGCCACACAGAACAAACACACAAACACACCCCCGCCTTTGTGACACCACTGCGCCAGCACTCGATCCTGCTGTTGCGCCGACACCGACGCCCGCGATGCCCATTATTGTATACCTTATTTTCACGAGCGTATAAGTCTGGGCTTTTTTAAACATTTTTCCTAGGGTACCGCCTCGTCCAACGATGCGACTTATACACGGGTTGCTTTTTTTTTATTCACCGTGCGACGCCATATTTTTATGCGCCGCGCACCATCTCTCGTAGAGCGCCGCACTCATTCCTGCCTTGTCCCTTGTCATTTGAATGACTGCAGCGTCAGTTCCTTGCAGTTTTGGGACTTCTTTCTAAGTAACCTTCTAATGAAAGCGTTGATCCAGTCCCATAGGTGAGCTGACCTTCATCAGCTTTGAAGTTGGCAACGCCAAACGGCACCCTAAATCCTTTCTCCAAGTGAAGCCAGCTCCCAGCTATGAAACCATGCGAAAAGCCTAGCCAAACGGCTCCTAGTTTCCCTGATCCCAAAGGAGTGGAGTAAAGCTGATGGATTTCGGCTTCAATCCCATTGGCTGGCGGCGCGTCGACGAGGCTCCGATTGGCTGCTGCCCGTCAGTTTCGACGACCGCCACCCCATGGCTCTGCGTGTCAGTGAGGCAGCGGCTCCACTGCTCCACGCCTAAGGTCAGCGCACCTGGGACAGCGTGCGCGCCCGACCGTCGACGCAAGTACACCGCAGACAAAAAAAGGGAGCGGAAGAGCGGCGTGCATGCTTTCACATTCACAACTCATAAGAAGTGCTTAGGTGTACCTTGAGGCGTTTTTTGTCCTTAGGAAATGAGTGCAAGATACTGCTCTGGTGACAGCCTAATTCAAATACTTTAATATTTTATCACATCTTTTGTGCTGTTCACAATATTTTATTTTCTCAGAGTCACCACGTCGGCACGAGAAAGAAGAGGAGATGTTACATTTGTCCCAGTTGAATGCCAATCGCGAGCCTTTCGTAATGAATCCTTTGAAACCGACAAGGAGACAGCTATGTTGCTGGATGGAGGGAACAAATCAAATAGGTAGCAAGCTATCTGGTCTATATTCTGACCAACCTCTGCCAGTAACGAACGTTTAAAGTCAGTTGAAATAAAGAAATACCGGTTGCCCGAAACCTGCTATGGTCATGTGTTGTTTTGGGATAAGTCTGGTCAACTGTCCTCTTGTCTGTTTCAGTTTCGACTCGATCAGTGCATTGACATGATGGATGCATTAACTTGATATTGCATTAACACTTTAGATAGAATTGGCAATATGTTCTCATATACACATGGTTGGGCCTGCACCCAAAGGGAAATGAGACCAACCAGAAAGGTTTAGAAGTAACGACTGAAATGTTTTTCCACTTTAAGTGTGAAGTAAAACATTTCAGACTCCGGCTAGCACAAGTTAGCCGGAGTCTGAAAACCATTTCCCGTTCCCTCCAATAATACTTGCGTTTCAAGAACACCCCATATTGCGAAGCAGCCTCAGGTGGTCAAGAACGTGCTCGAGATGGTTTCCTCCATTTTCTTTTTCCAGGAGGACTGGGTACTTGACCTGAAGCGTAAGATGGAGGAGTTTGTGGAGGAAGCTCTGACGGAGAAAGTTCAGGAACCTCCGCAGCCGCGACTGCTCGAGCTTTACGTATCCTTGACCCCTACGCGCTGTGCTACTTTTAGGAGAGCGTGCACGAGATCTGTCATCACCATTGGCCGGTTACAAATGATTTTATCACTCGCAGACAGTATGCCACGGTGTTTCTCAATGTGGTCAGTAGTCTCGTGTTGTGTGTATTGCAGAGTTGCAAAATAGACCTAACTCGGATTTCGTGTGCATCCGTGTGCAGGCCACGGCCCAGCACAGTGGAGGCTAGGAGAGTTGGCCCAGTTGACCTGCTGCCAAACTTCCGAGCCGCAAACCAACTGCGCACGTTGAGTTCACATGCATCGCGTGCTGACAACAAATTATAAGTCACCCCACAGGATGCTTGCTCGCCTCTGTCTTGCACTCTCGGTGTCGTTGCAAGAAAGACAAGTAAAGAAACAATGATGAGGCCACGTTTCAGATAAGATACGGCGGCCCGTGCCAAGAAGACGGATATTGAACTTGAGCGTCGACTGCGTTTCTTTATAAAATGCATTGCTGCATATGATGGTTTGATTGTATGACCAAAAAACAGCTGCAGAACTTTTCAATATGTTTCACTAGAGAGGACCATGTGCAACTAATTCATTGGTTCGCAATTCTTTTTTTTTTAAGTTTGGTTTGTTATTTAAATAAGTTTGACATTTTTGTGCACCATTTCCAAAGTTGGTCGTTCATAAAATGTTTCAAGATTGAAGGCTCGTGGAATAAACTGTAGCATGCCGTTTGTGCCGTGGGTAACTTGTGCCGCATCCATTGAGTGCTAGCACATAGTGTGCACTGCACATTGATAATGTCGCACAGTGAGCGACATCACATTGCGTTGCTCACCATTTTGCTTGTATCCTTTGAGCTGCCTGGGACAGATAAAAATTAGCTGTCACAGGTGTAGAGCAACTGCATTGCGACACTGTACTTGTTTCACAACATTTTTCTTGACACCCTTTCTCCATAAAGTACTGCAGCGACATGGAACTCAGCGGTAATTTCGTGTTTTCTTCCTCACTTTCGTGCAGTGCGTGGTCAATGGTGCGAATGTCTGCTTACATAAACTGTATGTGTCTAGTTCAGATTTTAAAACTCGCTCGACTCGACTTATTTTCCTCGGCAAATATATGCATTCGTATTAAAAACTCGCGAAGTTAAAAAAATTATTGTGAAACTAAAAACAGTGCAAAAACGGACCGAAGGACGAGCAGGTGCACACAACACCAGGGGTTCTGAAACTCCTTTATCTCAAGGAGCGCCTGTCTCTCTTGATTGATACATGAAGAGCCTCATTCCGGTCTTGGCACTGATGCAGTAAAACAGTTGAGAAGCCTAGAGGTTTTGCAATCAATAATGCACATACCGAGAGCATTACCGTAAAGTTCCGAGAGAACGCCCGCCCCCGAGAGATCGCCCATCCCGTTTTTCTGGCTAAATATCTGTAACATAAAAATTCCGAAACATCGCCCACCCCCGATTCCCGTCGGACGTCACGCGATGTCCGACGGGAATCGCATCAACTGCGCAATTTGCTGTACCGGCACGTCTGACAAGCGAGTTCATAGCGGGTTCCCGCGTTTTTGTCCGCGATCTGCGCACGCGATATCGGCTCCCGTAACACGCGAGTTGTTCCCGCGTGTATGTTGCACTGTGAAATGCGAATCTGCTGCGTCCGCAATCTGCGGTATCCGTTCCCGTGACATAAAGTTTGTAGCGGATTCCCGCGTTTTTGTCTGCGATCTGCGTGCGCGATCTCGATTCCACGCGAGTTGGTCCCGCGTGTATATTGCATCGTGAAATACGATTCTGCTGCGTTCGCGATCTGCGGTATTTGTTCCCGTAACATACGAGTTTGTAGCGGATTCCCGCGTTTTTGTCCGCGATCTGCGCGCGCGATATCGGTTCCCGTGACAGGCAAGTTTGTAGCGGGTTCCCGCGTGTTTATTGCACCATAAAACTTGAATCTGCTGCGTCCGCGATTTGCGGTATTCGTTCCCGTGAGATGCGAGTTCTCGGCGGGTTTCCGCGGGTCCTTCGCACCGTGAAACGCGAATCTGCTGCGTCCGCAACCTGCGGTATCCTTTCCCGTGACACAGGAGTTCGTAGCGAATTCCCGCGTGTTTATCGCATCGTGAAACGCGAATTTGCGGTGTCCGCGATCTGCGGTATCAGTTCCCGCGTCACGTGGTTTGTAGCCAGTGCCAGGGTGTTTATCATTAATTTTTGATAAGTTTTGCTGTGGCATCCCCAAAGATAGCCCACCCCATGTTTTTCACCATTTATCTCTTCATTTTGGGTGGGCGTTCTTTCGGAACTTTACTAGGCACATATGCATGAGTGGGTGGCTGAGATCTGCTAAAATGGTGGTCAAACATAGAACGCATTTTGGTATACTTGGGGGCAGGAGCAGTCAAGAAAATTCTCTGTACCTCAGGAGCACCTATAAGGGGTTGTTAAGAATGGAACCTTCGGCGACCTCCTTCCGAGTTTCAACGCGGCGGAAACGAGTCATGATCTGTCCGGGAACGTCGCCTGCTGGACGGGGCCTACGCGAAACGAGTCTCGAGGAGTACGGAACCGGCGCCTACGTGTCTGCGCCTGCGGAGACAGGTCTCGACGCGCCCGTGACGTCAACGGGACGTGTGTGCGTGCGTGCGGCTTGGTGCGCTCCGGAAGGGGAGAGAGGCCGGGCCTAACTGCGGAGAACAGGTCTCGACGAGTCCGTGACGTCAACGGGACGTGTGTGCGTGCGTGGGGCTTGGCGCGCTCAGGAAAGGGAGAGAGGCATGACCTAATTGCGGAGGACCATGGCTACGACGCACTTCTGGCTACGACGCGGCGGACTTTGCTACGACGCACTTGACGGCGGGTTGCTGCTGCGCACCTGCTGCCCTGGCGGGGAGTGAGGGAGAAAACGGACCCTATATAAGGCGGAGCGCGAGTCTGCTCAGGAGTTCTCTCGGATTTGACGACTGTATCGCAACCATGTAATTAAACCGTTCGTTACGTTACCAATTCTCCCACCTCCACTGGACCCCTGGGTTCTTCACTTCGGGGAATGGTCGTCGTCACGAGCCAGGAAGCTCCCGGACGTGCGGCACAAACCCCGCCTCTAACAACTGGTTGGCAGCGGTTGGGATCGGACCATGCGACATCGTGCTACATCTGCGGGTGAGCGTTTGGACTTTGCTTTGAGATTCGCCAGGCTTCAGATTATGGGTAATTAATTTTGAACTGCTGGGAATCCTTAAGTTTTGACTCGTGCGCTGGGTTTGTGTACAACCTTGCGACAAGTTTTAGAACAAAGCCAAAGCTAAAGAGCAGCGATCATGGATCTAATGAGGTTACTGAGAACAGATTTATTCTGTTTGTGTGAAGAATTGGGTGTGGAGGTGGAGCAAAAGATGAAGAAATCTGAGATCAGTAAAGCAATTTCAGACAGCGCGGAATCAGAGGAAAGCGAACCCGGCCGGAGCGATCAGCGCAAGACCTTCCGACAGGGAAACGGCTCGCGAGAAAACGGGCCCGAGAAGCCCGAAGCAGGACAAAAGGTCCCAGAAAAGAGCGCAGAACACTCGAACGGAGACGAGGCGCGGAAAAGCCAAACAGGGCAGTTCGAGGCTAGGAAGCCGTTCCTGTGCTACAACTGTCAGGAGCCGGGACACACAGCGGCCAGATGTAAGAAACCGCGGGTTGTGTTCTCGACCGTGACCGGTAGTGACGAGGACCTGGAGCTCCTTCGTCCCTATCTTCACGAGCTCCAGGTAAACGGAAAGCCGTGCAGGGTGCTTCGTGACAGTGCAGCGACGATGGACGTTGTTCATCCGTCGTATGTAACGACATCCGATTTTACTGGAAAGGTAGTTTGGATCAAGCAGCTGCTCGAAAAGCACAGTGTCTGTCTGCCTATGGCGACGGTAAGGATAACTGGCCCGTTCGGAGAGCTAGTGACAGAGGCGGCTGTCTCGCAAACAGTCCCGTTGGAGTATCCTTATTTGTTTTCTAACCGGTCAGAATTCCTGCTGCGCGAGAGGGGTCAACAACTGGGAGAGGGACTAGTTCAGTCAGGTACGAGGTCCAAATCGCGTCAGCTCGCCCCTTTGTTGACGAGTGATCCAGAGCCAGAGGCAGCTGTCGGGGAGCAGGCACTACCAGAGTTCGAGGCAGAGAAACGGGATGAGAGGGACCAGGTTGTAGAACAGCCTGACCTCGTAGCACTAGAAAGTGTACGCCGTCCCAACGAACCGGCGGAAAAGGCGGAGGAAGACGGGATCAGTGAAAGATCTCTCGTAGCTCCGGCGTCACGTAACTTTGGTCCTCTGCTACGAGTAGACAGAGTGTCTTTGACAGTCGAGCAGAAGAGCGACCCTAGTGTGTCAGGGTTTCGCGGTACAGCTCAGGAGATTGCTAGGACCAATGTGACGGGGCATGAAAAAGGCGGATTGTTTTTTCGGCGCTATAAGGACCGCATTTTCACGTCTAGAAATCACGTGAAAATCGATCACTGCGACTTCAGGGCAAGAAAAAGGAAAGGCAAATTTAACGGCAATGCCGATGGGTTGAGCAGATTTTTCTGGTATCACCAAAAGCGGGAGTGATGATCTCAGAGGTCTCCGTCATCCACGGGAATGAGGATCAAAGTGGGGGCACTTCGTTAAAACCCCAACAAGACCTCACAAATTGCAAAAAGTTTTTGTCTTTTGTATTTTGTTCATAGTGACCTCTTTGGAAAAATGAGTTGTGTTTTGGCGACAGCGGGTCTCGATACCCGCAATTGTCCTAAGGTTTTAAATTTGTAGTTTTTTTTGCAAATTTTTGTAATCCGTAGTCCAGTCTGGCGGGTCTCTGGCGAATTCCGAGCGTTTGGCTGCTGTGTGGCGTGGTGTTGTGTGGGACGTTTCCGCTAATGCCTCCGTTGTAAGAGGTTTGGGAGTTTGTTTGGTGCTTGCAGCGACTTCTCAAGGCCTACTCCAAGCCCACCTCTTCAGGCCAGCGATTGTACCACCGGCCTTTCGAGGTTTCCCTGGCCCCGGAGGGGCTGTTAAGAATGGAACCTTCGGCGACCTTCTTCCGAGTTTCAACGCGGCGGAAACGAGTCATGATCTGTCCGGGAACGTCGCCTGCTGGACGGGGCCTACGCGAAACGAGTCTCGAGGAGTACGGAACCGGCGCCTACGTGTCTGCGCCTGCGGAGACAGGTCTCGACGCGCCCGTGACGTCAACGGGACGTGTGTGCGTGCGTGCGGCTTGGTGCGCTCCGGAAGGGGAGAGAGGCCGGGCCTAACTGCGGAGACAGGTCTCGACGAGTCCGTGACGTCAACGGGACGTGTGTGCGTGCGTGGGGCTTGGCGCGCTCAGGAAAGGGAGAGAGGCATGACCTAATTGCGGAGGACCATGGCTACGACGCACTTCTGGCTACGACGCGGCGGACTTTGCTACGACGCACTTGACGGCGGGTTGCTGCTGCGCACCTGCTGCCCTGGCGGGGAGTGAGGGAGAAAACGGACCCTATATAAGGCGGAGCGCGAGTCTGCTCAGGAGTTCTCTCTGGATTTGACGACTGTATCGCAACCATGTAATTAAACCGTTCGTTACGTTACCAATTCTCCCACCTCCACTGGACCCCTGGGTTCTTCAGGGGAGGCTGGTCTTTAACTTTGTGTTTTTTATCTTTCATTTATCGTGCTGAAATTTAGTATACTGATGTATTTCTCAGTGGTGATTTCAAATATGCAATTAGTTTTCAGGTAGCTTTACTAGATCTTGAGTTATCAATAAATTTGTCATTTTAATTAGGTCCTCTTTACGGGTCGTTAGCGTAAAATTCTTCAGAATATATCAGTAATATTTATAGAATTGCATTCACCAAGACATGTTTTGTGCGGTGATGCTATTTTTGTTGCTTTATAGCTCATACAATAATTTTAATTAATTAGTCTCAAAAAGATATAGCCTCCAGTTTTGTGCAACTTGATTGCAAATGTTTTTTACCAATGTAATATCATTAAATCAGGCTTAAAATAGCATCACCGCACAAAACATGTCTTGGTGAATGCAATTCTATAAAAATTTCTGATATATTCTGAACAATTTTATGGTAACGGCCCGTAAGGAGGACCTAATTAAAATTACAAATTTATTAATAACTCAGGATCTAGTAAAGCTATCTGAAAACTAATTGTATATTTGAAATCACCACTGAGAAATACATCAGTATACTAAATTTCAGCACGATAAATGAAAAATAAAAACAAAAAGTTAAAGACCAGCCTCCCCCCTTCACTTCGAGGGGAATGGTCGTCGTCACGAGCCAGGAAGCTCCCCGGACGTGCGGCACGAACCCCGCCTCTAACAGGGTGCTTTGAGAAACCCAGTTTAGTTGAGTGTATCAGGTAGTCCTTTATTTCTCCTCCCATTAGTTTATCATTTCTCCCCTTTGATCAAATGTTGGAGATAGGTCCTCTCTGTGTAGAATCCCTTCGTCAATAGGGCATGTTCGCATTATGATTGGTTTTTGCATAAATGGAAGTGCTCCTGTTGGTGCAACCTGTGTGCATATAGACTTGGGTTTTTTTTGTTTTTTTTTTCAATTGGTTTGCGTTCTTCTGAAGTAGACGTCGTTCCGCAGATCTGCGCCAAGAGTTTCGACACCTCGAAAGAAGACTGCAGGAGTTTGAAAGTCACTGCATGAGCCAGGAGGAACAGATGAATAAACTCCAGGCAAGTACTGGAACTTGAGTTTGTATGTCCTCGAAGGATCTGGAATCTATTGTTGACCTTGTTTTGTATACTAGGCAAGTTGTGCACACATTATTGGCTCTATTTGATGTATCGTGTTCGTGCAGGAGGATTACAAAACCCTAACGGGCATCACATCAGAACTGATCACTGCCCTGGAGGCAACAATCCAAGGAGACATGGTAATTTTATTTTTTCCTGGTATTTGTGTACACTTTTTCCCTTTATATTTAATATACAGTATGTTAGCAAGAAAAATTAACCATATTGTTACACCATATCAATAGAGTTTGGTGTTGTCAGTTTTTAGATTTCTTGAAGTGTCGGCATACTTTTTCAGTATTATATAAAAAGATGTAGATGGAACAGGAGGGAGAAAGAGACTGAGTGATTAATTCATTTGTAGACCTTTTAAGGTTAGTGACCCTATGAAACAACCTGGTTATCTGGGCCAGTTGGTTTGTCTCAAAGTTTGAAAAACGGCCGAAATTACAACTTTGTGTCATGTAGCTGTCTCTGAACCAGTGGATATTGCACGCTTTGTCCACGAACAATACTTGCAAGGCACCTGACTCAAGCGCTTATCACCGCTTCCTCAGGTGAACCTGGAGAATGTGCTGTTCTCGTGCGGGCGGCAGTTTCCCGAACTGGTCCGAACGCAGCGGTCTCGGGACTTCGCAACTCTCATCCCCAGGAAGCCCGTTGCAGGCGCAGGACGGCTGCAACTCCCTTTCCAAACAGGGCAGGTGAGTGGAGATCAGTGTTTCCTGACCGAAAACTGACTTTAAAAGCAGCCAGAAGTTTTACAAAAAGTAGCCAATGTTATGCCAGACTTTTTGCAGCGTCAGCCGTACTGGGCGAGTGTTCTGTTGCCAAAAAACTAAACGGAGCGTGCGCGTTTATCGCAGGTGGCTTTGGTGCCTGGAGCAGTGATGCACTCACCCTGCGTTGCACGGTGATAAGCGCGGTCGGCCAATCGCGATTGCACTGGGGGTCATGTGATCGCACTCCCCGCCACCTGGTCTCCCTCGCCTTCGGTCACCGATTCCCTTGGGCGTGTTAAGTCTGCGCTCCTTTGCTCCTACTTAGACGCTCCGAGTTTCATGCTCCGAGCGCAGAAGCTAAACGGCGCATGGCGTACAGGAGCGCAACACACAGAAACTATCAACAAGCCACACAAGCTCCTTCCGATCGCACGGTTATGACGAGCCTGGCATGTCTTGGATACGGGTGGGAGAAGCCGAAATTATTTCGAAGATAAATTTATTAGGCCCGTGTGGAGCGACAGGGTGTAAAATAAAAGGAGACGGCGACGTTATTAAGTTTCTACAAACGTTTTCATATTCCTCAAAGGTTTGAAGACTCGCTTCGAGCACATATGTGGAACGTTACCTTGGCCGATCTAGTTATTAATGCGAAAAGCATTAACTGTCGTCTCATAGAGCGACCCGACGTCATCAGCTTTGAAACCGCGCCAAACGGTACCTTAAATCCTTTCTCCCAAGTGAAGCCAGCTCCCAGCTATGAAACCATGCGAAAAGCTAGCCAACGGCACCTAAACTCTCCGATCCCAAAGGGACGGAGTAAAGCTGATGGATTTTCGGCTTCGGTCCCATTGGCTGGTGCGCGTCGGCGAGGCTCCCATTGGTCGCTGCGCGTCAGTTTCAACGACGGCCACCCCATGGCGCTGCGTGTCCGTCAGCATGCCGCTAACACGAAGCGTCCAAGGTCAGAGCGGCGAGGAGAGGCGCCCTCTCCTCCCCGGCAGAGCGCCGCTCTGCATCGACGGAAATACGCTGCAGACGAAATAAGAGAGCGGAAGAATGATGCGCATGCTTTCGCATTCACAACTCATAAGAAGTGCTTAGGTGTACCTCGAGCCTTTTTCACCATGCATGCTGTTCAGATTTGAATTAAAGACAACATTCTTGAACTCACTTGTCGACGCAGGAAGCCCTCAAACTTGTCAGACATTTTGTGGTTCCGTCTTGCAGCACGAGACGGAAGCTACGCCGATACCGGCACACCGTCGTTCAATAGATAGCACGTCAATTCGTTTTCAGGCGAGATTCATGAAAGAATCTTTTTCGCAATGCTAACTGATATGTTTTGGCTCTCCATTCAAAGTATCTTGATTCGCTGGGCTAAGCATTCTAAAATGAACCAGCGCTCCGACTTACTCTTGTCTCAACTTTTCTGTCGCTGTGCTGTCGGCACGCTACTGTTCGATAGATGAATTCATTTTCATGAGAGGTGCATGGACAAACCTTTCCCGCACCACTCACAGATGTTTCGGCTTTCCAATCAAAGTATCTATATTCGCTGGGCTAAGCATTATAAAAGGGCAGCGATCCGAATGTCTTTTCATCTCGACAACTTTCCTGTCGCCATGCTATTAGCACACAACCATTTGATAGATGAATTCGTTTTCAGGCGAGATGCACGAACAAACCTTTTCCGGAATGCTAATTGCTGTCTTGGATTTCAAATCAAATTGTTTTTACCTGCTGGATTAAGCACTAATCAACTGAAAAGGAGCAGTAGTCCGGCTACGCCTTTCGTCTCGACGGTCTCAACAACAGCGCAGCCATCTTGTTTGTTTACGTGACGTCACGGAGCGCAAAGAAATCACTCGCGCACCGAGAAATTCTCGGTGCACGAAGAGCGCGCTCGAGTGTCAATCTCTGGCGGCACTCCTGCCCGTTTAGTGAAAGGAGCGGCAAACTCTCGTGCTCGCGTAGCACAGACCTAACGCACCCCTTTTTTTGCACACAAGAATGGGGCAGTTGAAGAATTCGCCTGAGCAAGCAGCTGCTGCTCGACGGCGTGAATGTGCCCGCAGCAGAGAAAATGTTGTCGATGTGTGGTGCCGACGGTCTCATTGTGGGTGTTAGGATGGATCGAATTCGACGTCAAGGTCACGCCGTGCTTGAACGTGAAGCAGCACATAGAAGAGAATGTTACCGAGTGAAGAATGAACACGCCAGAGCAACTTGGCAATTTCTGCGGCGCATCGGCAAGAACGTGTTTGGTGCTAGCTGTTTTGCATGCGATTGGTTGTGGTTTACGCAAAGACACCGCACGACGCAACATTGCCGGAAATTCCGGTCAATCACGACGCAATATCATTGAATTATCGCACCCGTTGACGCTGTCCCTTCACATCACGTCGCGTGATTGTCCGCACGGTTTGTTTGCAAGAAATGTGTCAGAAGCAATGCATATAACTGGTTTTTGGCCCTTACCAAAGGACTGCACATAAATGTGTGTCAACGGTCGCCTGTAGTTTGTTGCGACATAGGATCCGCCTTCAACATAGGCTCGTTGCCTTCTGTCGAGCTATGGTTGCGCGTGTCTACGAGATGCTTGAAGGTAGAAAGCTGGTCCTAGGGGCAAAGTCTTTATTGCAGATCTTACGTTGCAGAAAACTGAGAATTAATAAGAAAGAATAAGTGCCAGAAGCATGGTCGAATATTTCGTTTAGTACTTTTTTAATTCTTGGTCTCTAATTGTATGTCAACTATGTGGAGCTGAAGTTTGAACATCAATCGTGATAAAGCTTGTTTACCTCGAGGCTCAGGCAACCAACTGAAGGCAGCTGGTGTCTTCATTTCTGTAATGCTTCCCCTTGCATTTGTAGATTGCTTCTTCAAATATGTACTTTTTTTTTTTTTACGTCACCTCTTTACGTAATACATCTCACCAAACAGCCACTGATTGTGCAGGATGAAACCAAAGATGAACACCAAAAACCAGAAATCGCACTTGTCCCCTGCATTCTGGTTTTTGAACTGATGGCTATATTGCGTGTGACACACAAAGAAAATGGACAGTATGCACCCATGTATTCTGTTCTTTCCGTTTCACGCTTGCTGCGGGGCCACTCCTGCACATTTCTAAAATAAAGTCCCTGTTTCGGGTTTCGGAGCAGGGAAAATTATTTCGATAGGCAGCACTGCACATACCTGGGGACCCATAATCTGGACACTTGGCGAGAAAGACGGCGAGAAATTCGGCGGCTCTGATTGGCCGGCACCAAGGTCAAGTGCGGCTGGCCAATCACTGTCGCCATGATTTCTCGCATCGACTTTTTCAGCCAAGTGTCCAGATTAGGGCCCCTGGGCAATGCCTCATTAAAACTTTGGTTTGGGCTAGTTGGTCCAGGGTAGGTATAGGGTTTAAAAGCGCAAACAGACAGGGACCAGTGGCATACCAACTTGTTTTTGAGTGGGGGGAGCAAACCAGAACCCCCCCCAGAGCCGGGGGGTGGTGCCCTTGGTATCCCTTGGGCACCGCCGGCCAGTGTTTGCCCTGCCCAGTGGCGGCTGTTTCAGGGGCAAAACACATGCCTTGCCCCCCCATGCTGAGAAACTGGGGGGGCAAGCACCCTCCTTGCCCCCCCGGTTGGTACGCCCATGACAGGGATGCTAGGAAATAATACAAACGACAGGGACAAGCGCCTGTCGTTGTCGTCCCTGTCGTTTGTGTTATTTCCTAGCATCCCTGTCTGTTTGCGCATCTAAACCTTGTACCTGGGCAATGCTGCTGTTCTTCTTTTAGTACCTCGTCAAGAGCAATGTTCTGAGCGTGCCTCAATCATTTGTTTTATTTCATTATGAAGCTTGATGTTTTACTTCAGTGACGTTGCATATCTTCTTGGACGCAGTAACAGCATTGAGAGGGACTACTTTGCCACGAGGCTGGACTTCTCCAAGATCAAGCACGACCTGACCACTGCAGAAGCCACTCAGCGGTGCCTCCTTCTGCAAGCTCTGCGATGGGTCTGTATCTAAGGATGCAGGTCGTCTTTAACATTGAATATGTTTTTTGGCCAGATTAGCTTTGTGAAAATGTAAGAAAGAGAGACGCATAAATGTCATGACCGAGAAAACAATATATGGTGTTACGTAATTGCAATGAGACCTCCTCGACCTCGTGCATGGTGCGTTAATACCATTGGCTGGCGTAAGCAATCGCATGACTATATCAACAGTCAATGGCGTTCTCATCGGAAGTCACGGTATGAGTCTCGGCACGAAACAGTCGCACCGATATTCACCAACCCAAAAACGCGGTCTATGAATGACAATTTTGTTGGGTATGACCAAAGTGCCGTTTGCTTACCGAGAACCACGAGTCAAAGGTGTATTAGTTGCACGTTTACACTGTGGGACGATCGGTCGGCTTTAAAATTATGCTGCCTCATTTCGCCGCAAGGCAAGCGGACCAGGACAAGGTTGGGGCAGGCGAGCAACCTTGCTACCCTTTCTTTTACTCTCTCTTCAGTGTTGTGCGGTAGATGCTGCGAGGGGAAGGTGGAGCACAAGGGATGTTCTCGCGATCTATTGCTTGCAGACTTTTGGGAGTTTTGCAAGTGATCCATTTAATAATGAACTGGAAGTTCATCGGCATCATACTTTCAGGTGGCCTCCGATTGACAACCCTTTCCGTCGCCTAGCATTCGTGAGCCGCACGAAAACCACTGGAGTGCATGTCGGGCATCAGGTAGCGTAGCGCACCGACCGATACTAATCAGAAGACCCAGGAAAGTTCAGATCCCTGCATTGACGCATTCATTTTTCGGTGGATTTGTTGAGTTTAGTTGTTGATTAATACCGTCTATTCATCCGCGTTTTCGCATTAAATGTTTCTTCTAAATGATGTGCCACCGTACTCAGGAAGGGCAGCCATAAACAGTGAGTAGTGAAGCTCTGGCTGTACTCTGTGACCCAAAAACTTCACTGACTTTTTTTTTTTAATTTGTGGATTGCTTTTAGAATTTTGGTGTCCAATGAAACAAGAATTAATTTATTTACCTTGTTCATTCCCAAACTAGCTGTCTATAGTCTGGACTAGCGTGCTTCTATATTAACGAGGCAGAATTGTATGGGAATGGATCAGTCCCCAAAAATCTTATCTATATAGCAGGGTTTCAATATTAACCCTTTGAGGGACGCTGCTGTACAGCACTGATTATGTATTCAAAAGTTCCTGCCTAGATGCAAAAACATGCTCACCCCGGAAGGTGCTGCTATCTGATCATGTCTTTTAGCAAACTATACTTGTTGTATTTGCAGTATCTTCCACCTTGCCAAGCTATTTCGTTTCAAAATTATACATTATGTACACATGATATGCTCAAGACGGTCGCTTCGCGTGTCGGCTGCTCTGGTGGTAGTGACCATGGGGCACAGGCTCTTCCAATTCAGACTTTTCACACTTCCTGAATTGAATTAAGACAAGAGCGCATCATCTGATAAAAAAGCTCCGATTTGGAGCCTGAGACCGCCGGAATGTTGTGGAAGCAGACGCACTCAAAATGAAACCGAATCGAAGAAAGGCAACATCTTTTCATTTTTAATATTTCCATTCTATCCTCCTCCAATCTGGACATATGGCAAGCACTGTATGAGCTCCCGTGAGATTAAAAAACACTGTGCATTGATTAGTTGGTTGTATTATACGTTTAGAAACTAAATTAAACCACTGAGTCACGTCTTTTAAAAAAACACTCTACTCCAGATTGGTTCACAAGGTCTATATCAGTGAAACATGAGTTTATATGCGAGCGTCCTAGCACGTCAGGACAACAAACAGTTTGCTAGTTTCTTGTCCTTTATTTATGTTGTGCTGTTTCTTCTTGTTTTATTTAGAAACTGACAAGACCATCCACTTTTGTAACAACGGAACTCCGTGGTGCTGGCATTTGTAGACAATGATCTTCTTGGATTTGCAAAAAGAACACCCGACTATTCGGTAAGTGTTCAAATTATTGAATTTAGGCAGCTGTTCTTTGGAGTGTATTCGCCACATACAGTGATAGGTCCGTTCCCAGTGGGAGCAGCTAGTATGGTTAAGCCAGTTGAAAAGGCAGCGGCATGTGTTTAGAAAAGCTGGCTCAGGTTTAAAATATAAGCTGTTCACAATACCTCATACAGGTGTTTAGCCACCTTCCTTATTCATTTAAGATTGTTTTTGTATTTGTCTTTTACTTTATACTAAGTGCAGATAAGCATTTGTAAGTATGGTGAAGGCTTGTCAGTTTACACCATGTTAGTCTGAATTTTTTTTTGATAAATCACACGAACTGCTTTGATTTGGCCATGCTGCATACAAGTCCATGGCAGCAAAACTTGTCAGCTCTGCCTCCTGTAATTCGAGCTGTGCACTAATGGCATATGCATTGGTATACATAGTATTCTGGTTGGACAATGGGCAGTGAGGAGCCAGGACACCTCGCCGCCCATTGTAAAATTTGCAAATGCAAAGCAAAGCTTGAGCAAACCCGCATTATAGGGCACCATAAAAACCAGCTTGCAAGGGAGAAGTTGGAGGCTTTGGCTATAGAAAACAAAGAAGAAAACTGTGCGAGCTCCACCTCAATAACCCTGCAACCTCAAGAAAAGCTCTTCCTGCAGGGCACCCTCACAGCTCAGAGTATAAATAGAAGGAAGGGGGCAACACAATTCAGGATGAAGAAAAAAAATGGGTACACATATAGTAGAAGTCGAGGAGGATTTATTATAATAGTTGGTAGTCCAGTGGTTGGTTGTCTTTTTGTTTCTCCTTCCCTCGTTGTTCAGCTGGTTCCACCCGTAATGTATAATAACCAGCTAGTAGCTCAACCCATCCCTGTAGTAAATGTGTCATGCTCTGCGTGTCCAGTGGCAGTGTGACATAGGCTTGTGCTGCTGACTCTTTGACAGCACAACTTTGTTTTTCTTTTACCTCCACAAGATGAGAGATGCATACGAGCTTTGTCAGTCATTTTCAAGCACATCGAATCCATGCCAAACAACAATACGAAGATCTGCCGGATACATTTCACGATGGGTACATTCACTGAGCATTTTACTGTATAGTTAGCGAAGAGCCCGCTGTGGAAGACAAAAACAACGACAGCAAGGAGGGAACTTTGATGCAGCCATGGAAACACATAAAAAAACACTGAACCTAGGGAAAAAAATTGTTTTCTACCTGATTAGGGCAGCATGTCTCAAAAATAATGATCCTAAAAAAAAAATTTTTTTGCCCAATATTTATGGTACAATACAAATTTTTTTATTTGCTGGCAAAACCGAAACTGTACCTCTGTGGGATGATGATGATAGCATTTGTACCCAACTAGTGTGTGCTCTGGAGGCAACACTGAGGTCGCTGGACCTCAGTGCTCTGCTCTTTAAAGCGAGGATGGCAGTCTTAAGAACAAAAACGTATAGGGCCAGATTTGAAGAAGCATACAATGTGCACAGTATGTTAGGAGGAGACGGAAACAACTGAGCATGTGATTTTAAAATGTATAGAGCTTAGTCCTGCCCTTCCCAATGGCCCTCTGTTTTGCTGGAGAAGATGGGAGGGTGGATAATAAAAGACTAGAGGCAATGAAGAGAAGGTTGAGTGCTGGTGGAAATTGTCTAGAGAAAATTTAACTGAGTACAACTAACTAGCAGAGCTGGGGAGCAGGCGGGACAGAAGAAAATTGGGACTCCCTCCCACATGGCTCCGGCCCAAAGTATCTATACTGTCCCCCAGGGGGTTATGTGTTAGGTGACGCTAAGGTTCAAGTAGGGGAAAATCGGTGACTTCCTCGCCGCAGGGAGGAGGCGGGGGGTGAGGTTTCTAGTTTTTTTGCTCCGATCCCCCGAAGGTCTGCCTGGCGATCGTCTTCATGACCTGGTGATAGAGGAATGCATTGGCTTGAAATGGTAAAGGGGAAATCGGGTTCTAGGGGCAAAGCTCCTTAGGGGCTAGCCATGTCCGTAGGTCCCTAGCTCCGGCGTCCGGTGCTCGTGCTCCTGCTCGTAAGCTCACGTGCTCGTGTAGAGAAAAAAGATTTAAAAAAAATGATGAAAAAAAAAAATCTGTTTGCGCAGTCGACAGGATTTGAACCTGTGCGGGGAGACCCCAATGGATTTCTAATCCATCGCCTTAACCACTCGGCCACGACTGCGGGACGAGTAGGAGGAGCTCTGAGATGTGGTAGTAACTCAAGAGCTGGGGATGTCATGGATGAAGCGTTGCATGTAGCCGCTCAACGTCTATACAGGAGAGGCGCTGCGGTCAAATGCGTATATAATCGCGTTAAACTTTGCATGCATTGGCTGAACGTTTATAGACGAGAGGGCGCTGCGGTCAAATGCTCAAATGCGTATATAACCATGTTCCATACCACACATTCTCTTTCTGACATGGATGAAAACGAACGAAAGGCTCCGCATGCTGCGGCTCAGCGTCTACGCAGACAAGCACCACCAGAGCTTCGCCCCAATCAACATCATTCACCACGTGGAGATGTGGTAAATTTTTGTTATTGCTTTAGGACTGGGTGTGCAAGCTATCACCTGTTACAAAGGGTACAGCCGTTATCATCCATCCATCCATCCAGTATTGCCTCGGAGCACACACTAGTTGGGTACAAACGCTATCATCATCATCCCACAGAAGTACAGTTTCGGTTTTGCCCGCAAATCAAAGAATTTGTATTGTAACATAAATGTTGGGCAAAACAGATGTTTTTCTTTTTTTTTCTGAAAACATTATTTTTGAAACATGCCTGCCCTAACCAGGTAGAAAAAATTTGTTTCCCTAGGTTTTAATGTTTTTTAGTATTGCACGCCTCCTTCGAGCTTTGAAGAGGCCGAAGACAGACATGTTCCGTTACATTCAAGCAGTGGAACAGGAACTGATTACTTTCCAGAAAAAGAAAGCAGGAGTTGATTGCAGATTATTTTTTGTATGTGAGAAAACATGATTCTGCTTTAAGACGAGGACAGAGGAAGAACAGACACCACAGAGCGCTCTGTAGTGTCTATTCTTTCTC